>LPNX010212566.1:560807-570934 GCA_001517045.1 Pseudotsuga menziesii | reverse complement strand
CCCCTTCTCTCTCTATCTATCCCCCCATATCCCCCCTAAATCATACTAATCCCCCCACCTCCTCCTCTGCCTACCTCTAACCCCCACTTCTCCTCCTCTCTCTCATTAACACACCACCTCCCCATTCGTTCTCTCTCGCTCTCTCTCTCTCTCACATACACACACACACACACACACACACACACACAAAGACAAATCCAGAGGTCTCCCCCTAATACTAATACCACCTCCTCTCTTTATCTCTCTCTCTCTCTCTCACACACACACACACACAGATCCCTATGTCTCCCCCCAAACCCCTAACCCTTTCTCTCTACCTCTAACCCTTCAAAACCCCCTATCATTCTGTTATGGAGAGAAACTTCCTATGGCTTGGGGGTACCACAATAGACACTATGACACTAGAAATCAATCCTTTCCAATATGAAAGAGCAATATAAATATCTAACACTAAGGGATATAGATCGTACCTTATTCCGAACGGTTGAAGTAGATCCCCGTTGAGATTTTCCAATCATGCTTGTATTCCAAATCCACTCTCAACAACAACAAACAAAGCAAGCATGACATATAATAATGTGTTAGACCTACTCTAGCATATATATTCAATCATGTATAAAAGAGTAAATACATCCATGGATTCAATATTCATATTTAAAATGCACATGTATTGGACAGGAAAAGATATTTCTATTGATAAAACATAGATACAATAGTGACAAACTCTGTTGGCACTTCTGCAAACTGGCGAAACCGAGTCCTCCACCTCGGCCTCCACCACTTCAATCCTCCATCTCTCGATAGAAATATCACAAAGAAAAGGAAAGCTTGGGAAAAACACTATCTTCTCCAAAGGGACAAAGGGATGCAAACTCAAGTATAAGCAAAATTGAGGCAACAATGGACTATAGTTTCCTCACTTTTCAATTTATCCTCCTTCAATGTATCCAAGATGCTCAATATATAGGACTCCAAAAAGGTAATGGAGGGTCGAATCTAAGCATTCTCAAGGCATTTGGAAGGCCAATTTTAGGATTATTAATCCTCCCTTGTCAAATTTGTTCATATGTCTAAATCAGGAGTCATGTCTAAATCGGGAGTCCATCCAGTCTATTTTTAGTCACTAGCACCATTGGGTCCACTTGGCCTAATTGGGGCACATGTTTTAGTTACTAAAATCTGGGGAACACTAATTGAGGCCTACTACCACTGATTGAACTTGCATGCATTAGTTTATGAGCCTCCTAGACCAATCCCTACAATTTAGGAGCCACTGGGAGTGTCGATACCAACTAAGGTCAGTTGAGTTGAGTTGGTGACTAGTCAATCTCAGTTAGGAGTCAGTTACATTCATTTCTAGTCCTCTACATTCAGTTAGCGATAGGTTTACATGGCTGCATGCAGGAGGGGCACATTTCTCACCTACCACTGTCAGGTATCCTTAGTCAATATTGAATGTAACACTTGAGTTGTGTTTTAGAACTCCGATGAACTCCAATAATGATTTAGACAAGGTCAGTTAACTATTGAGTCCTCCAATAATGATTTATACAAGGTCTTAGTTACCTACATTCAAGTAGATTCTAATCAATTCGAATTTCCTCATGTGGATTCGAATTGCTTGTGGATATTTAGTCATTGTACTTCATTGTAATTATTATCTAATTACTCTTTGATTAATGAAAAGAATTCATAGCTGCAAGCCATTTTTGCACTGTTTCATTCTTCAATAACTGAGTAAATTGTGTGATCTATCTTCTGAGTTGTGTGTTTGTCCACAGATCTATGTGCTCAATTTAATATGGTATCAAAGCCTCAACAGACAAGGCACCTCTTCTCCTCAGATCTCTAGTTGGATCTTTTTTTGAGCAATTTTCTCCACTCCTACTCTGCACCAGAAGCAGAAGGTTTACCACTTAATACCCCAAGTTAAGGAATTGTTGATTAAGCTTGCTTGATCAATTATGCTGGGTGTGATGAAAACCTAAAATTTCCTGGTAGTCGACCTTACTTTGTATGTTTGATTGTGTGACATGTTATCAGCTCTTCTCACAGCATTCGCTACAAGCAGCCCCTTCTTCTCACTGCATTCGGTACAGCATATCAGTCCTCCTTACTGCATCCAAAATGGCTCATTTAGTAGAGCCTATCACTCCTTTCAACTATCACCAGTGGAAGGAATACATGGGGTTATTGCTTCACACCAAGAAGCTATCCAGACTCACAGAAGAAACAAAGGTAGTGCCAGTTTTGAATCATGACAAAGAAAATTATTGGAATAGGCTTGATGAAGCTCATGGATACTTATTCTCCTCGGTCTCTCGAGGTCTTCAATTCCACATCCAAGTATTGAAGACTCCCAAGGAAATTTGGGAAAACCTTTCCTCCTTATTTGATAAGCAAGATGAGATGAGGGTCCATCAACTAGAAAATGATCTGATCACTCTTAATCCATCCAACTTCGAATCATTGAATGAATTCTTCACAAAGTTCAGGAACTTCATATATCAGTTGAAGCAATGCAAAGTGGAGAAGGATGAAGATCAGATCATCCATTCTATTCTCACAAAGCTCAATGCAGACTACTCAGTCTTTGTATCAACCTTCCAAACATTAAGGCTCACCACTCCAAATTGGAAGATGCCCACTCTTGATTCCTTCATCCAATCTCTCACTTCTGAGAATGATAAATTGATCCAAATGGGGATCATTTGATCTCCCAAAGATCAAGCTCTGGTTGCAAGAGGAGATAAGGTAGTGAATGACAAAGGGAAGCAAAGAGATGAGTCTCCTGTGAATAAAGATAAGTCAAAGGAGCCTTCAAGTTCTAAGAGAAGCAAGAAGAATGGCAAAGGCAAGGTCCTTTGCTCTTACTGTGGAAGGGGATTTCATTCAGAAAGCTCCTGTATAAGAAGACAACTTGATGAAATGGATTTTCTTTTGAAGAAACATAAAATTTCTGCACCTACTAGTGCAAGGAAGGATGACTCTAAAGAAGAAGATGAAGAATAGCAAAGGAAAGGCCATGCACTAAAGGCTAGCTACTCATCAGCTCATGTCTTCCTCATTGATTTTGGAGCTTCCAATCATATGGATACATCCAGAGAATCATTTTCTTCTTTTCATACCTTTGATGGTCCTAGTATTTAGATGGGAAATAAGAGTAAGTCCAAACAAAAGGGAAGGGCTCTGTCAAGATTGAACATGGAAGGTTCAAAGATGTGCTATTTGTTCCCTCCCTAGCTTCAAACCTGTTATCTGTCTACTAGATGACCCATACTAGATCTCCAAAGTGAGTGGTCTTTAGACCTGACTCAGTGGAGATCACATATATATCTACTGGGAACATCATAGCAAAGGGTGTTGCAAATAATGCCTCAAAAGCATATGATTTCTCACATTTCATGCCTCCTTCAGAACCAGTGCACTCTCGGCAGCCACTTGCAAGGGAAGGTAAAATCATTGCATCTACTTCTTTTGCATCTTCTACTAGTATTGCATATCCATCTTTATCAGTTTATGAGATTGAGATTTAGGGTGATTCAGATCTAGATTCAGTCCCTACTTCCAAACTGGAAGCTAGGAAAATGTCTGGAAACCCACCTGACACTCAGAAAGGAAAGACCCTTGCGCTATGCCATGTAATATTACCTCCTTCAGAGAGATGCAATAGAATCCCTCTAAGATGTTATATGGAAAGGGCTCAGTCTCACTACATTCATAAGAATGGATATGGTCATACACCTCTTCATCTAGCAAGAGACAAAGGTTACATTCCTCCTTCCTTCCATCATCATTTTTGGAGAAGAAGGAGAAGTCCACATGCCAGGCCCCAGAATACCTGTGCACGGCACACCAAGCATGTTGCTTCGCTACCTCACAGAGATGAAGATTGCAGCAACATATTTTCAATTTTTTCAAACTTGAGACCTGATTCTACCTACTTAGATAGAGGGGGGTCTTTTTTCCCATGTGGTTTTTTCCCCATCTCCTTGTATTAAGCAGTTACTTTATTTTACTTGATGTAATGGGTGACCTATGGTCTTAGTTACCAGGGTCCACAGATTGTCCAATTTATCATTTAGGGGGGGTGTTAGGATTATTAATCCTCCCTTGTTAAATTTGGTCATATGTCTAAATCAGGAGTCATGTCTAAATCGGGAGTCCATCCAGTCTATTTTTAGTCACTAGCACCATTGGGTCCACTTGGCCTAATTGGGGCACATGTTTCTGTTACTAAAGTGCGGGGAACACTAATAGAGGCCTACTACCACTGATTGAACTTGCATGCATTAGTTTATGAGCCTCCTAGACCAATCCCTACAATTTAGGAGCCACTGGGAGTGTCAATACCAACCAAGGTCAGTTGACTTGAGTTGGTGACTAGTCAAGCTCAGTTAGGAGTCAGTTACATTCAATTCTAGTCCTCTACATTCAGTCAGCACTAGGTTTGCATGGCTGCATGCAGGAGGGGCGGATTTCTCACCTACCATAGTCAGTTAGACTTAGTCAACACTGAATGTAACACTTGAGTTGTGTTTTAGAACTCCGATGAACTCCGATAATGATTTAGACAAGGTCAGTTAACTACTGAGTTCTTCGATAATGATTTAGACAAGGTCTTAGTTACCTACAGTCAAGTAGAGTCTAATCAATTCGAATTTCCTCATGTGGATTTGAATTGCTTGTGGCTATTTATCCATTAAACTTTTGTTTCCTTCATTGTAATTATTATCTAATTACTCTTTGATTAATGAAAAGCATTCACAACTGCAAGCCATTTTTGCATTGTTTCATTCTTCAATAACTCAGTAAATTGTGTGATCTATCTTGTGAGTTGTGTGTTTTCCCACAGATCTATGTGCTCAATTTAATAGCCAAGAGTCGAGTTATTTGGACTCATATGAGTAAATTTCCAAAAATATTTGTCTATATGCACACATCTAGATGTACGTGGGTTTGAGGTCAAAAGTTGTGTATAAATGCGAGTATAGATTAAAAAGTTGTGTATAGCTATAAACAGATGACTTTTGGGGATAATATTGGAACATCAAAGTATAATATATGTCCATGGGGTCCAAAGAGTTTGCAAAGGGACAGAGATGTCCATAAAGGTGTGATCTATTGGGTGTGGTAAAATCATCTATAACAGATGCCCCCTAATGTGTGAGGTCAGAGGGGTAACATGATGACCAAAATACGTTATAGAATCCATCCTAGAAGTGGAGTAATGAAGACCCAGGTGGAAGAACCAGCTACTCATTAGTACAATGCAATGATCAATCGCTGCATGTGACTGCAAATACATATAGCAGTCCCAGATACATAAGAGTACAATGGCCATGAATATGCATGATATATACAAAGTGTCATGTGTGGTCATCGCCATGTACAATATACAATGGATCAAGATATTCATAATGGATGAAGATATATGGTATACACTGGAATCTGATCACGAGCACTGACATCTCATGAATACTGGCACGATCAAGGAGGTAGCATATATGGAATGCCACAAAGCTGGAAGGTATTCTACGCAAACTACTACGAGTACATGTCCTACTATGTGAATAGATGTGTCTAGGTCGAACATAGTGGTACATCGTCTGATTACTGGTCATTGATGTATATGGTTAATAGACGCGAGATATCCCGTCGATAATGAAAATGGGAATCAAGGTACATAGTGCAATATAACAAGTGTGAATAGATGTGTTGAGGTCAAAAACTTGGAAGAATCCATTTATCAGGGGACATTGATGTATTCTTAAAATTGTCGATGGTGAGATAACCTACCACTGATGACTGTAAGTCTCAAGGAACTCAAAGGACTCTAGAATCCTATTCCAGAATAAATGCTCTGAAGTCGATGGAATGGAATTCGATGGAAGGAGGGAATTAAGGCATCCGCCATTAACCAACACGAGGTACTCAGCAACACTGTATAAGTGGAAGAACATGAACAAGATGTGCATGAACCAGTAACAGTACCGAGAAGGTCCGACATGCAAAGTCAGGATTCAACTTCCTTCAAACAAGAGCATAAGGCATATGGTGACTGAAGGTAGGCAGCATGGACTCGATATGAAAATTGGGACATCTTTGTGACGCTGGAGGCATCAATAGAGGCTCCATGGGGATTGGAAGCATAACCAGTCGGTGGAGATAAAATCATAGTAACGAGTACAACTCCTAAATTCAAACTAATAACCCAACCAATGGGTGTTATATACAGTGCTTTGTTCGAAGGCGACATGAATCGACTACTGCCAAAGATAATATCATTTCCCGATCATCCTTTTATTTATTTTTATTTTTTTGGAAATTTTCAGATATTTTGAAAAGCTTGAAAAAGAATAAAAGTTCTTTATTGTACATATCTAGGAGGAGACGAGTTTCAGGAAGAAAACTAGTTCCAGGAAGTAGAACATACCTATGCTCAATGCAAGGAATAATGTGTAGGATAATGACACTCGGGGGAAGGTCTCCTCCCGGTAAAGGGGTGATCAAGCTGCAAAGGATATGTAAAAGGCTCTGCTTGGCTATACATGAGACAAGCTCGGGCTACATGGCTTATAACTCTGAAGCAGGGAGCCGACATAAAGCTCAATAAGGCAAGAAAAACTCATGAAATGCAATGACAACTTGATATACACAAGGGATTCCCTAGGGAATGGTCAACATAAATTTCAAGAGGAGTATGAATCTCTTGCTCAAGGACATGGTAGGACTAAAAAGAGACTCCCCAAACCTAAAGGATAAATCTCAGCATGGGCACCAAATGCAAAATGTGATCTAACTCGGGTGCCCATGTATAGGGAAGCTCTACCATTCACACAATGTCACTTCTAACAACAACATTAAGGTTTCGTGACACTATGGAATGGGTTCGCACCTAAGGTTAAGATGAAACGGTTATAAGACCATGAAAAATGCAAGCGAATGTGAAATCATAACCTATATGCTAGTTTAGACATTATACCTATCATTGGCATGAATAGGTCAAAGCCTTAGTGAGAGTGTACAAACCATGGACCCTACATGACAACAATATTAATCCAAAACAACTGGAAACAATCAGTAAAGAGTCCAAACTATAGGGTATAGGGAGGACTGATCATGACAACTGCATTAAAAAGAAGGAATGGGACATAAGAAGGAATGTAAGGTGTAGACCCAATGTTCACGTATCCACTACCACCCCCATGAAGGTGAACCCTAGTGTTAAAACCGAACGAAGGGAGTGAAAATACTTTGTAAATGGAGTAGAGGATGGAATATGACCATTCCTGAATCTATGAGAAAGGTAAGGGGTTGTGGTGCCCCCAGTCCAACACCAAGGTCCGCACTAGGACTTGGAGTGAGTGACAGGATACTAGTAGTGATATCAGGAATGTCAAACATAAAAGGACCCGAACTCAAGAGAACATAAATATACTCAAGTGACCGCGATCCCAAAATCCAACTAGCACATAAAGAGCACACTCCTAAGAAAATCTACATCCAAAATGAAAGTAAGCCAAGGGGAGGATAAGTGGGATCCCGAATGCAACAGGTATGTCTTGCCTAGGAGAGGCTCGAAACTCCCATACACTACAAGCAGAGGCGCATAACAAATTATAGTGGCCCTCAGCTTCAACGCGTAAAGCGACTTTGCTGTCCGACCCTTACCTAGGCAGGACACCTACATAATAACCTCTACAAGTACCCCCTACGATACCTAGGTAAGGAAATTAAGGTCACCCCAATATAACCAATGCTTAGGTGGATAGTCGCAGGTGGGATCGACCATATGGGAAGGGTAGAAAAGCCTGAAGCTTGAAAGCACCAACCTATACCTCAAAAGCCCCCAGATACGAATATGATCCTAGAAATAGCTTTTGCGCTTACAGAAAGTGACCAAGGGATATCCCAATCACAATCGTGTACACTGCCTCGTGCTTAACTCCTGTGTAAGAGGAGCATCCTAAGAAACACTAATTATACCAAGGATTTCTCTCTCTCACTTGGATAGACACCTACTTGTTGTGTTTAGTAATCTTAGAGAATTGACTCACAATGAACTATTCCAAGACTCTAAAACCTAATCTTGTTGATGAACACTATAAAATAAAAATGTGTAATTCATTTCAAGTAAGCATTGATTTTAATGGATGTGATTAATCAAAAGGAAATGGCCATGCAACTAATGGTATTATGACTCAACAGTGAAATAAATGTGCACGCCTAATAAACAATGCCAAGTGCAATATTTGTCTAAATGAAAAAATGGGGTATGCCACTACATGAGATGCATGTTTTTCCTTAAAATGATAATGCAATCATTCCTAAATGAAAACCTAAACACAACTCTCATCCAAGCAATCCAATGCAAGTACCTCCTTAAATCCATATGAGAGATCCAAGTAAGAATGCAACTATTTTGTATTTTCAATATACAAGAATGAAAATGCAATAAAAGTCATTAAAATCCTCAGTCTCTATAGCAAGTAGAAAACACAAGCCAATAAATACACCGAGACAAAAACATTAATGCACTAATGGCAAAACAAAAAATCAGATAAATGACTAGAACTACTTCAAAGAAAAATCAATGAAAAAGAGGTCTCTGGTCACAAAAGAAGCAGTCAATAGACAACATCAGTACCTAGGAAGACCCAGCCACACTCACAACCCACCCAACAACTTCCCACAACATCAAACTCAACCAAAAGGGAGGATGTACGTGACTGTTCAAAGAACAGTAGCGTATGTATGCGACTTTTATCCAAAAATCTGCATATACATAGAAGAAAGTGGTAAAAAGTAGGCCAAGGGTCAAACCAATCTAGGGGAGTGTCAATGGATGAACATACTACTAAATGTGACACAGAAATGGGGAGAAACAGAGATAAATTCGAGCACATTGTGCCCCCAAAACCTAAAGAAAAAACAAGGAACCTCCCTAGTGAAGTCACCAATTCTGTTACGGAGAGAAAATTCCTATGGCTTGGGGGTGCCACAACAAACAGTATGACACCAGAAATCAATCCTTTCCAATATGCAAGAGAAATAAAAATATCTAACACTAAGGGATAGAGATTGTACCTTATTCCATATGGTTGAAGTAGATCCCAGTTGAGCTTTTCCAATCACTCTTGTATTCCAAATTTGCTCTCAACAACAACAAACAAAGCAAGCATGATATATAATAATGCGTTAGACCTACTCTAGCATATATAATCAATCATGTATAAGCAAGTGAATACATCCATGGATTCAATATTCATATTTAAAATGCACATTTATTGGACAAGAAAAGATATTTCTATTAATAAAATAGAGATACAATAGTGACAAACTTTGTCGGCACTTCTGCGACCCGGAGAAACTGAGTCCTCCACCTCGGCCTCCACCACTTCGATCCTCCATCTCTCGATAACAATCTCACAAAGCAAAGGCAAGATTGGGAAGAACACTATGTGCTCCAAAGGGACAAAGGGATGTAGACTCAAGTATAAGCAAAATTGAGGAAACAATGGACTATAGTTTCCTTACTCTTCAATTTCTCCTCCTTCAATGTATGCGAGAGGCTCAATATATAGCATTCCAAAGAGGTAATGGAGGGTCAAATCCAAGCGTTCTCAAGGAATTTGGAAGGCCAAGAGTTAAGTTATTTGGACTCATATGAGGAAAGCTCCAAATATATTTGTTTGTATGCACACATCCCAATGTATGTGGGTTTGAGGTCAAAAGCTGCGTATACATGCGAGTATAGATTAAAAAGTCATGTATAGGTATAAAAAGATGATTTTTGGGGATAATCTTGGAACATCAAAGTATAATATATGTCCATGGGGTCCAAAGAGTCTACACAGGGATAGGGAAGGCCATAAATGTGTGATCTACTAGGTGTGGTAAAATAAGCTATAACACATTCTATCTCTAATCCCTTATCCCCCCAATATTTTAATGTTATCATAACCAAACCAAACAATATAGTTGTAATGTTAAACATATCATGAACATTTTAGTAAACAAAAAATAAAGCACATTTTGGTGAACAAAAACACATATGCATTATCATTACATATTTTCCTAACCCCCTAAACCACCTATTGCATCTCCTCTCCAACACCTAAATA
>LPNX010212566.1:397622-560602 GCA_001517045.1 Pseudotsuga menziesii | reverse complement strand
CACACATCAAAAAATCACCCCCTACCACTAACAACCCCCTCCACTATCTCTCTCTCTCTCTCTCACACACACACACACATCCCTATGTATCCCACTACCACTAACACCCCCTCTTCTCTCTATCTCTATTCCCCTCCATATTGCCCCTTAACTCATACTAACCCCCTTATTCTCACCAACTCATCCAACTACACCTAAACCCAACTCCCTTCCTCTCCCCCCCCTCTCTCTCTCTCTCAGACACACACAAATCCCTAATATTTTTGAAACAATATTTAGGGAGAAGAGTGGGGGGTGTTAGGGGGTTAAGAATTAGCGAGTGCTTGTTACTGCGTATTAAACATTTAATGATTCCTTAGTCGTGCAACTACCTTCTTAAATTTTGTTAAACGTTCCTCGAACAAAATGCGTATGCTTTATAGTTTTCAATATAAACCTTGGTTTGTAGGATAGACCCTAGTTTTTAGAATCCCTAGGTTGACCAATCACTTTAATGTCAAATTCAATGTCCCCATTGAGCAATGTTAACTAGACATGGTTTGAAACACACCAAATATTTCAAGGCTAACTTCCAAATATCTAGAAACCCTATTTTGTATCTTAAACCCTAGTTTCTATTCTAAACCCTAAAAACTATAGAAATTCTTACATTGGGGGGACAAATTCCACAAAAATTCATTTGAATCCAAATCATTATGCAAAAATATGAACAAGAATCCAAAAAAATTCATGTTGTAACTATCTATGCATGCCGAAGAAACTTCATTGTACATATATATTCATATGCATCCATTTGTGTCTAAACCATTATGCTACAAATATGCACAAGAGTACAAGAAACCCTAGTTTGTAGCCCCCTCCTCTGGGATATGGATCTTGCCTCTACCTCGAATCTCGAAGTTGGTCCTCCTAGGACATTATTCAACACCCCAAGTTTTGATCAAACATTCTAATGCAAGTTTTAAAATAAGTTATAAAAATATTCCCATGATTAATAACTCTAGCCAAGCCTAGCCTAGAAATCCTAGCTTACAAACCCTATATTCCATCCTAGAAACCCTAGTTGTACCCTAAACCCTAGTTTGAATTCTAAACCCTAGAAACCATAGTCTGTCAATGTACATGTACCAACAACATCAATGTACATGTATCAACAACATATATGATGTGCATGCAAACAAAAGTACATCTGTCCTAGATCACACATCAAAACTCTAAATTTCTCTTGTATAAAAAACTATAGATTTGTCCTGGACTAACACATAAAAACTCTAAATTGCTCTTGTTTTTTCCTGAGTGTGATGCTTATTTCCTATTTCCATGACAACTATAAATCTCTGGTGATTGCAAGCCAAAGATCGTATTTCTTGATCAGGTAATTGAACTAATACTGAAGCACTAAAAAAATTTGAAAATTTAAAATATGACTCAATTACATAAAACAATCACTCACTGAATCCATCTGGGGTATAGATTCATTTGGTTTCCTCCTCCTTTCTGGACCCTCTCTGCAATGGTGCTCTACGAATACAATATACTATGCCAATTATGTCAAAAATCATCAACATGTATGCATGAGAAAGTACTAACTGATTTTGTAATTAATGAACATCTCACCAAACTTAAATATGTTGTGGGGTAGGATATCGGGTTTTTTAGTAGCAAGTGGAGTCATAGTTTGAACATAAACCTCGGTCATGTGTAATAATGGACCAGAGTGAGGCTACGTTCACCAAATGCTAAAATAGTAGAAATCATGCATGTGCATACACAATACAAATGAATTGTACATGTACAAATATTCAAGTATATACCTATGGGTGACTTATCCCAATTGTTGACACAACATTAAATGTAGCATCAACAACCCCTTTAAGGTCCCACATGGAGGAATATCCATCCTGATGCTGTAAACATGCGAAAAAAAAACATTAAGAAAAAAAATTTGTGGATTCAATTTAAATCTAATCAACAATTGTCATCGAAGGCTATGTGTACATTACCATGGAATCAGTAGGTGCATGATCATAAGAACCTGCTCTTTTATGGAAGAGGGTCGTCTAGTGTAGACAAAACCCTTCTCTATGTTTGGACTATAGGAAGAGATAAACAAAAGTTGTGGTGTAGTGATTTGTGTTGATGCTTGCATTCATAAAGTGTTGTCATAGTTAGACATGGACATGAATGGATGTAATAATATGTACTGAAAAACTAACATGTTGTAATATACTTACCTCTTCCTAGGGCATATCTCCTCTGTGGTAGGGATTTTTGCTAGCAATTTCTTGCCCCTCTACAGAGCCAAATAACACCTGCAAGTTTAAAAATTATAAATATTAGCAATCTATATAGGAGTATAGTAAGAAAAAAATAATTTTAACAAGATTAATTCATTAACCATGTATTTACATTCTCGAAGTAATCATAGAATCCACTAAAATAAATGTCTCCAACATCTTGTTCAGAATGTGATGCCTACAACTTCAAAAATTGTAAATATTATACCATTTAACAAATTAATGAACTAACTTGTATTAACAAAATGACATGTATTAATAAAATGACATGTTGAAATATGACCTCAGTGTTAGTTGTTGTCTCCTTGGATACGACAACACCAGGTACACTACCACCCCCTATAGAGGCATCAGGATCCTGCAAGATTAAAAATTATATATATTAAGAATATTTTAATATGCATACAATATTGAAAAAATAAATTGAACAACAATAGATTTTTTACAATATCCTTACCCGACCAACAATCATTGTAGAGGTGTTGGTCCACAACAAAAGTATGAATAACCACATGTTGTGCACACGAGTGGCTCTATTTATGGTTCATGGGATGTCACTCTATCCCCACCAATACATGGTCCTCTGTCATCGAAAGTTGATGGTTGCACTCCACTAGAGGAAGAGGGCTCTTCCTGGTCAATAGTTGTGTTGTGGCAAACAATCATCTGAGTCAGCGTTAGAAATGCCTTCTGTGTCTGGAGAATCATATCATGTCCAGGAGGGACATCTAGCCTCAGTAACGGGCTACAGGGTGGAGGTATATTTTCATTGGCATCTTTGTTCCTAGAATTGGGATGGTTTTTGGGAATCCCCTTACCAATGCCCTAGAACCCCAACATGTCAAAATAGTTGACATGTTTTCCCAACAAAAACTCAACATAAAGTTTCTGGAGGAAGTACAGTGGTACTTCCTTGTTGTTTTGTGGGGGAATATCAAAAGCCATGTACCATATTTCCATCTAGTGATATATGAGTGGTTGATAAAAGTACCACTCAATTGAAATATGTGATTTTCTAGTATTTGGTATGTCATTTGTACCAGAAAATCTAAATTGTGAATATATTTGCATTTTGGTGATTTTCAGCTTCTTAATGTCATTGTAGCTCAATCCATTGGCATATTCTTTTCATTTGCTCTCTTTGTAGGATGCTATGCTATACAACGCATTGTTGGATACGCTGATAGTGTCTACAATGGACTCTAATGATGCTGAAAATGAGTGGTGAATTTCATCTCCACCCCTCAAAGCCACACCAATATCTCTCAAATGACCAATCACTCTCAAAATATTTACATTATGGTCCATAACAGCCACTACAATCATAAATACAATAAAAATATTATTAAAAAAATACACATGGTATAATGACATATCTAAGCAATGAAAATTGTAAAACTAGTGTACGAAAAATAACAACATGAACTATTTATATTTTAAAATTTAAAATTGAACAAATATTACACCGAAGAATAAACATTTAACATTTTTCCATCTTAAATTTATGTCGTATATGTGTATTGATCTCAATTTCCAGATGCATACATTAAATGTCCTATGTGTATATGTTGATTGTGAATCTTCTCTACCTTATTTTAAGGCTTGGATTATGAAGTTTCATCAAAACTATGGGGTGTTGACTAATGCCCTTGGAGGACTAACTCTAATATTCTGGGTAGAGGAAAGGGCTAGAGTCTAGAGGAGGGGGAACAAGGCGCTATTGATGAATACAATCCCAATATAGGAAATGATTTTGATATATGTAATTATTAGTTGTAGCGTGATTGTTTTTGGATTCTATAGGAAATTTAGCATCTTTGTTTATATGTAATTTGGGGCATGTATGGATTCCACTTGATTTTATTTTAGTGGTATTCACTCTTTCTACATACCCATAAGAAACTTTGCATATTTGTGTATAGCAATTTTGGAACTAGAATTCAATAGAATTAACATTTTTCAAGCTTTCAGGGTTGCAAGGTTTCCATTGGATTTTAGCCCATATGATAGTATGTGATTGGCATGCAATCAAACACATCAACCTCCCTATTGTATCTTGATGTTGGTAGAGCCTATTGTTGAACTTCGTTGCCTTGACCTTAACCAAAATGTCTGCTTCACTCAAGTGAAAACATTATTAAGCATGGGAGGATTCTATACCTTATTTTAACACTTGGATTAGGAAGTTTAATCAAAACTATAAGGTGTTGATTAATGTACTTCGAGGAGCAACTTTGATATTCCGGGTAGAGGTAAGGTATATAACCTAAAGGAGGGGTAAACAGTGCTATTGATGAATAAATTCCCAATATTGGCAAGGATTTTGATATGTTATTATTCATTGTGGCATGTATTTTTTTGGACTCTATAGGTCTTTAGCATCTTTGTTTATGTATTTTGGGGAAAATATGCATTCTACTTGATTTTTTTTAATTGTATGCAACCTTGCTATATACTTGAGAAACTTTGCATATTTGTGAACATTGGTCTGGATTCACAAGGATGCTCGTGAATATATATGCACACAATGAAATTGATTTTGTTTTTATGAGTAAATTGGGGTTTTGGTTTCCATTGGGAATGCAAATTTATTTTAGCGAATAGAATTTTAAAAATCTATGGTTTCAATTCATATTAGGGCATACAAATTATTGAAAATAGTGAAACTAGAAGGACGAGAATTTATATTATGATACTAAAGCCTTTAAGCATGATATTTATTCCACTGGTACGAATATCAACATTCCTCTCACAACTATTACTAAATATCTATACCCTACATATTCACACTAACTTGAATCCTTGCAAGCTAGTGGCCAAATGAAGTCCATTACATTCGACTCTTTGGCGGAGAAGGTTGCAAAACGTGATAAATCCTTTGGAAATAAAATAACATAGCATGCCAGAGAGACTGCATGCCTTACTTAAAAGAAACAATCACAATATTTTTCTAAATGAGAAGGAAATATAAGAGGACATGGAAATAAGACTTTCATAGGTAGGGGGTAGACATAGTCAAGGTGAGAGATTCAAACGTCAGTGTGTTTGTTGTGGCAATAATGGACATGATGCACAACATTGTTGGGCTCCATGGAAGCATATCAAATACAAACATGATTATAAATAAGACAACTGCAAAGAATATGAATCGACAAAAGGTAAAGCACACTATCCACTCATTACATTGTTACTTATTGAAATATTGGAGTAACTGAATATTTGTTTAACACTTCATTTTCTTCTTGGAAATATTCTTGGTTACTTGAAATAGGTACAGCATTCGATATGACCTTTCAGAGAGACTTCTTTGAATATTTCAATGACAATGTAGAAAGTAAATTCTATTTTGTAGAAAAATCAAGTCTTAATCCTTCAAGAATTGGCACCATCAGACTTAAGTTTCCCAGATTCCTGGATTTTATTTTACGTGATCTTCTCTACTATCTTTTGTTACAGAGGAACTTCCTTCATCTTGTGCATATTAGATAACAAGGCCACTCTATTCATATATTCAATGACAAAGTTGAAATAAGGAGGGCTTCTGAAAACATGGTTGTTATGACAGGTGTGGAAGATGAACAATTGTTGAAATTGAAAGGAATAGCTTCTTGTACACATATTTTTTCCTACGTATATCACAAGAATGAAGGTACATTATCATCCAGTTTCTTATGGGATGCTAGATTTGATCACATTAACTATGATAGCCCTTTTTTTTAAATAAGGGTGTTTAAGGTTTTCCTACTATTCTAAGGAAATTGAAGTAATGTGATGCATGTATCCTTGGAAAGCAGACCGACCTAGATCCAAATACTAGGCTCTATCAAGCGCCGAGAGGGATCAAATATCTTGAGTTGCAAAACTCCTTGAGTGCAATACCTGAGAAGAGGTTTGCACCTCTAGAGATTTGATCCCTCTCGGCGCTTGATAGAGCCTAGGATTTGGATCTAGGCTGGTTTCAGTAGTGGGGGGTGACACAAAACTTGTGTTTGATCAGAATTGAAAGGAACATGCTAAGTTGAAAACATAGATACAATTATGAGGATTATCATAATCTAATTAATAAGTATTAAGGATTGCATAAATTGTTAAACTGGAAAATAGAGACAATAATTTTGTAAGGATTAGCTAATGTTCTATATTTTTTTAATTGTTGTCAAAAGATTCTCTACCTCAATTATTCTACTCTCTCTCTTTATTAAATGTCCTCATAAATCTGGTTTGATTCTTGGTAATTCGTATTGGTTGTTCTTAATTGTAACTTTAACCTTCAAATGCAATTTGGCATTCTCAATATAGAACTCTGTAAAAATACCATTGTGCTTTTATCGCAAGAGTATTTTAACATTATCAATATAGAACTCTGTCAAAACAACATTGTGCTTTTATTGCACAAGTATTTTTAACATGCACATTCTACATTATTGTACATTTTTTCAACATTTCCACTAAAAAAAATTTACAGTTAGAAATTTGATCTATTTAGACAATTGGTATATTTATTTTAAGATAGATCTATGCAAGTAAAACACATTTGTAAATTATGAACTTGGGATTTTGTTGCGGGCTACAATTTCTGAAACTAAGGAAATTTTAATATGATTTCCAGCTTTGAAGTACAACAATTACTATATAATTACACTTCTCGTTTGAGGTTGTAAGCCTTATTCATACGAAGAAATTTTAATAAACTTTGAAAGTGCAACCGTAATTTTTTTAGAAATTTTAAAGTATAATAATGACTTCAGAATTTGAGCATATCTTAATTTTGTTTCATTATGATTCACGGATCGATGGTACAATGCTCATGGAAAAACAATCTTGGGAAATGAAGGTATTGCTTAGTGTTTGAAATAATATATATTTTTAAAATTTTATAAATTTTTTAAGGAGTGGTTTATTTTTTATTTTCTTTATTTTTAATTGAAATTTGGTAAAAAAAAAATAACAAATCTCCTTGAGTGCAATTTACCATGGGTTGTTTAAGAAGCCTTCCATGGTTGTTTAGGAGGCCTTGCACATGGTTTTAAAACCATGTGCAAGGCCATTAATTTTTGTCATTAGAGGGATCAAATCCACTCAAGAATTAGAGGGATTCACCTACCAATCATTCTCAAGAATGAAATGTGTATTTTTTTTTCAACTTCTGTGTAGGAATTAGAGGGTTCAAATACACTCAAGAATTAGAGGGTTTGTCCTACCAATCATTCTCAGAGTGAAATGTGCAATTAATGTTTTCAATGGATGTGTAGGAATTAGAGGGATTCGCCTACCGCTGCAATGTCTGCTTTTCATTTTCATGGCAAGCTGCTCATCTCCTTAATGAAAAACCATCATTAATTTGCACTCATTCATTTAACATACCATCAAAGAATTACCTAAAAAAATAATATTAATGATGATTTTATAATGCCTTAAAATGTTTACTTATGTAAGGATTTAAGGATTTAAGTGAAAATTTTGTTGTTACTAACTTATAATAGTTTATATTTAAATACATATTAAATTTATATCTTTAAATTTAATTTAAATTTATATTTCAATTAAATTTATAGGAGATTTAACTAACTATAACATTGAATATTTTAAATTTATTTGAGATTTGAGGTGGATTGTGGCCTATGCTTTGTATAATAATAACTAATTACACAACATAATCACAAAGTTGAAATAACACAAACTAAGTCTATCAAAAAATTATAAAATGCCATATATTGTTTATTTCAAATAATATATAAATTAGTATTATTATGAATATATAGTGAAACCTGCCACCTAACCTTTAAAAAAACATGAAACTAAAAATTTAATCATGGAAGGAACTTGTAATACCCCACCGTAAGCCTGGAATTTCAAATATATTATTCCTGTCAAACAAAATTTTTATGACGGTCTTGCAATTTTTATACCTTTCACTTAATGTTTTATAAAAATTAATGAATGTCATTTTTTTTTACATTTTGTTAACGCAAAAATTTTCTTAACTTGCTCTCCACATCTTACACCACATACAGACATCTATTTCCTAACCTTTTTGGACCTCCATACCTATGTTTTGACCTCATTCTCTCAAAAAAGCTAAAAAATATTAAAAAGGGCTAAAAAATCACAAAAGAGCTAAAAAAGCTCACAAAGGGGATAAAAACCCCCAAAAGAGCTAAAAAACAACCAAAAGGGGCTTACAACCCTAAGAGGGCCTTAAAACCCTAATCATGGCCCAAACCCTAAATGAGAGAAAAAACTATAAATAGAGGGGTGGAGGTACCCATTGCACATGACATTTTCCTTCCGTCGTTACTATACTTGCATGAGTACTTTGAGAGACCATCACTCTCAACCTACCAAATCTTCCATTTGTCCCATTTTCTCCCCTTCTTGTGTGTTGAGTCAACCTCCACACTATCTAGACTTGTGGAGAAGTGGTACCATCCAGAGTTAGGGCAGGGTGGCCCCCTTTCAAATAGTCTGGAAGGTTAGTAACAGTCTGGCTATTTTTGTTTAGTTCTATAAAATGTATGTATTTGTTGATTTTTTGTTGCTAACAATTTTATTGCAGCTATTTTTTCTATTGCAGAGTTTACCCTTTCGTCCCTTTGATGGAAGGGAGGTGCATTAGCACGTGGCTAGGGGTTTTACCCAGCCACAGTTTGGCGACCACGCTGGGTTGATCCTACAGGATCCCTGGTTTTTATAAGTTTTTTATAGGTTTTATTTCATAGTCATCACTAATCGAGCCCTCACGAGGTCGATCTGAGTTCGTTCTACCCCAGTACCAGTTACTGTCGATCATTCCCGACTTTGTTTTTTTAATTTTTCCTATTTCTGGGCCAAGTCGTTGATTTCAGGATGAAAGGAGCAACCCAATCACTGATTCATCCTTGAAAGGAGCGACCCAGTCGCTCATTCAATCTCGAAAGGAATCACCTGCCTCTCAGAGCACTGCCGCTACTTTTTTTGGCCCAGAGGCAACCCATTCACTACTGTTTGGACTGTTTGTGCGACTCAGTCGTCGTTGTCCGGTAGCCAGAAGCGACCTGTATGTTTTTTAATCACTTTTACATTCATTTTCCTGTCTGTTTGACTATTCAAATATAAATCTACCTACCGCTACACTAATTTCTACAAGTTTAGTTTCATTATTTCATTATTAAAACACATTGGAAATTAATTGTCTTGTTCATCCCTTCCTCCTCTACTTAGTCATCACCCTCCAAGGTCTTCTGAGAAAAGACAGAGGGTTGAGCAATCTTAGTAATAGGCATATGTCTTCTTCATTATTCTTGTCCACAACAAATAAGTGCTTTAGAATCTAGAGGGGGTGGAAACCGTTGGGGGTTTCACGGCATTCACGTCCTCCCTATTGAGCAATCGAGAATTTGAGGAGTGACCTATGGATCTATGGGTGGGCTTGTTCCCACTTTGATGAGAGCCCAACACTCCTTCTTGGACTTGAGGGATACAAAAACAGGGTAGTCACACTGCGGATTCACATTTTACAGTTTGTATTGCACTTTGGCTCTGTTTTATTTTACTGGTTCACATGTTACAGTTTGTATTTCCCATAGCTTGGTCTGTGCAGAAAATCTAGTATTATTTTCTCACCACATAATTGAAAAAAAAAACAATAACAAGCCCATACACAAAGTGCACACATTCACACCATATAAGTAAACCAAACTCGGTTCATGACCGCGAGCGAACCATAAAAGTAACCAATTTACTCAAATCAAAATCTTGCAGTTTAACGACCTAAGTTGCAACCACCTTAACTGCAGGAAGTGCTTGGGCTATGCCCTAAAACTCATTATGAGGAGTACCAAAGTAGCTGGCCAACGAGAGGAATTTCCAAGCGAAATGGGAAACGACCCCTTCTGATTTACTAGAGATACCTGTGTGACGAAAAATACAAGTGTTGTCTTCTAACAGTCTTGGTGGCCGAGTGACCACCTATGAACCAATAGGAAGCCATTAAACCGGGGTCCAAAATTCATTACCGGTTACCACTAGTAAGACACCATTGATCCACCATGCTCTTCCTCATGCCTAAGAGGTGATCCCCCTCAATTTGGGTCTTTAGACCATCACCATCGAGGCCCTCCTCGACCACCCTCCTCATCGTTAGAAGGCAATATAGCCTCTTATTACGACTCATATTCCTACCAATCTGAGCCAAACCTACTCACTGCACCGTCTATCCCCATGGCTGGCGTAAATCTTGACCCCTTCTTCGGAGGGACGGTTGGCAGTAGACCCACGTCTATGCCTCACATTACCACCAACATCGCTGCCAGTGGACCCAATACCACTAAAAACGCTGTGGTGAGTCCACAAACCATTAGTGGCGGGCCCACACCAACTCCTGTCATTATCACAGTACCACATTTCATACCCCGGGGAAGCGTCCCTTCCACAACCATCCCAACTATCCTCGTTGTGGGAAGTCAGGCTCAAGTACCCCCATTCATTCATGGACACCACGCCCCTGCAAACTCCGACACCATTGTCGGCCCCTCATGCACCAACCTTAGGTCTAACATCCCATTCATGGAATGCCTCAACTAGCCTGATTTGGCTAGACTAACCAATGACCCAATTGTCATCAACCCACTGGCCTCATATGCCAACCAAAATCCCATCAAACATTCAAAATTTTGAAGGGAAGGTAGGTGAGTGCCCCCGAAACCACATCATGAAGTTTCATCTATGGTGCTCATCAAACAACATTATAGATGATTCAATTAGACTCAGGTTATTCCAGCGCACCCTCACAGGCACCGTAGCCAAATGGTATATTGAGATTCCTCAAGCCTCTTATCCGGAATTCAATTCTTTAGCCTTCATGTTCCTGCAATATTTCCAACTCCCTGTCCACTATGACGAGGGTGTGGAAATCCTGCTATCTTTTCGCCAAAACACTGCGACCCACATAACCGACCACATCCACGAGTGGCGGCGATGCCGTATCCTGTGCAAGATTCAGCTTAAGGATAGGATCTTTCTTGATTGGTTCTTAAAAAACTTGCTACCACCCATAGGTAAGGACCTTTCCTTCGAGCATACCCAATCAGAGGAAGAGTCCATCTTGAAGGCCCAATAGTTTGAATTAATTTATGCTCAGTCTAGATACCTATAAACCATCCTTCTAGACGCTCTTCATGTCAATACCTCTCGCCACGATGTGCCGAGGGAATCCCATGTTATGGATGGCATCATAGGTTCTGTCTCCCAATATCCATAGTGCTATGAGACACCTTCTATGATGCCACCGCCCCCAATCAATACACCTAGTGTTGCGTAATCGAACCAAGTACTTGACTACTCAAGGATGATGGCTCAGTCCAGAGCCACACCCTCTTATGCACAACCTGCACCAACTCAATATTTCCACACACTAACTTAGCCGGCACAACCATATTCGGAACTAATGACCAGATTCGTAGCCCCTCCAGCTCCTCCAACATACTATGCACCACCCATGCAAGCCGCTTCGGCCCCTGCCCCTTCTTCACCAGCATCCATGGGACAAATTTTGCGCTACAGATTCTTCCCAACCAACCTGCCCCCAATAACCAATAAGGGAAAGGTAAGAAAAACCGTGAAAGGAACCAAGGTAACAACCAACCACAAGGAGGTGGCCAATAACCTAACCCTCCTAACAACAATGGTGCTAACTCTCCAACCCAAAAACCCCAACATCCTAATCGAATGGAATGAACTGCTCCATTAAATACTAATCATCCGTGTAAATTATGCAACATCTATGGTCACTACACTCATGAATTCCCTCATATGGACCGCATCAAGCAGTTTCTCCAAAATGAAGCTCAACGTGACAACCATGCGGCATCCCAGGCTCAGCCTAACCCAGAACCACCAAGTATCCCACCAATGGTGCTCCAAAATCTGTTACCTCTCCAAGGACTGGTTGCAACCACTCCCTAGCCCCCACCTACACCCACAACTCCCGCCGCGGCAATGCCTACAGAAACAGGTGTCCATCACTTGCTGGAAATGACAACCAAGGAAGTGAACCTCCAGACAAGGCACAATCAGTATGGATGCACCACAAATACTATTGAACCATCAACGACATCAAATTCTAACACTACCAACATACCCCTTCACATACCTACACCCCCCATTGAGGGGGAAGCCAAAGGTCCACAGTTTCCACTACGACGTATCGCCAACAATGCAGCTACGTGAGCTACTTCAAATTATAGCATTGTTGATGACTTGGCTCAATCACCCATAGCCATGTCTGCTCTAGAAGTGATTAAGACCTACCCATCACAGCGAAAAGTGTTCTTATTCGCCCTTGGTGTCATGGATCCCTCCAACTCCAGATTGATCACGTTCGATTTGGATCACGGCGAACCCAGAATACCGTCCACTATGGCCTTCCAGATTCTAGTCTCAATTCGAAATTTGGGCATGCACCACTGCATCATTGATGAAGGGGCATCTACCTATGTCATGTCAACCATTGTCTGGAAGAAACTTGGGTCCCCCACCCTCCAAGAATCCACTACTTCCCTTCGCGCCTATGATGGTCGCCCCACTAAAGCCCAAGGAGTTCTTCTGAATGTCCCTATATCATTAGCCGGTAAAACAGTTTTGATCGACATCAAGGTTATCAATGCACAACTTGATTACAACCTCCTCCTAGGACGTAGTTACATGTACACCATGAGATCCGTAGCCTCCACTGTCTTTCAACTCCTGATGTTTCCTCATGATGGGAAGATCGTGATCGTCGACCAATTGATGTACTACGATCTGCAAGGGCCAGCCACATCGAAACATATTATTACTAACATTAATACTGCCATCAATAGTGTAGCCATCCCTTCCTTATCTGTAGTAGACCTGGGATTGTTTGTCGACACACGTATGAAGACCACCTTCCTGACCTTACTACCTCCATCTATGCTGACTGAAATAGTGGATTTTTGTACTATCACATCTAGTACCATTCTGACCAGATCGTAACCTCATCCTCAGTCACTAGGGAACTATTGGGGTTCATTCCTGATCAACACAATTATTTTCCTTTTCATTTTCCTACCATCGGGGATCATGAGTAAGCATGTCTTTCCAACCCTAACTTTACAGGATTTCACATCGGGAGATCATGTGTTGTACCTTGAACCAACTACCCTACCTCTGAGACCCCAGGATGTGTTGACTCACGTCCAACCAATTGATATGATGTTGCACCCACCTCATGATCCATCAAAGACTCTTCCCATCTCCAGGCCTGCCCCTCTTCCTCCAAAAGAGATTGGGGGAAAGGCCACCAAAACAACAACCAATACTATTTACATGATCTCTAGCACTAGTTTCCCTTCCACCTCGTCAGCCGTGGAAGATCCACCTAATCTATCCTGAAACCACTTACACGATAACGGAGAGATCTGTAATATTTCCACCCGTTTCATAGACCAATGAAGACCATTGTGCTACTCTCCAAATGATTTATGTAGCCAAAACTCAGTTAAAGTCCCATTTTGACTCTCGATCCCACCCCTGCACCTTTAGCGAGGGTGATCTGGTCCTCGTCTATGACCAAGCCCATGATAAGTTAGGAAAATGGAAGTTTGATTCCATGTGGTATGGGCCATATGCCATCCATCGATGTCTCATCAAGGGGGCATATCTCTTTGCTGACTCTGATGGTCACCTCTTGAGAAATCCCCACAATGGGCTCTACCTCAAGAGATTCTATGCCTAAAAGTCACTCACCATGCCTACCATTGCAGTATAGTTTTCCTTTTTTGTTTTGAATCTTTTTAACCAGGATGAGGTGACCCCCTCCAATAGTTGCTCCACATCTAGTCGCAGTCAGTCCATTATAGAACTCCGTCGCGTCATTTGCACGGAGCAAGTAGATATAATCCCTGCCCCTAAGTCATTGGTATCCCACTGGAGGGTACATCCCCACACCTGCACATGTACACAATATGTTGCACATATGATCTAGATACCATTATGCTAGCATACCGTTAGGTCCTTAGACTTGAACCAGAGGCCGATGTGTATCTAAGATCTCCCGGTTTTCCATGCTCACGAATGGATCATCCTTTATGAGGATAGGAAGTTTCCACCACTGTGAAAAAAATCTCCCGGGTAACGAGATGACCTGTACTAGATTGACTCCCTCCCTACTTTCTTTGAGCCATTGATCAGATCCGCTTCTATATATGTTGCACCATGCGAATCATACCTTATACATTGAGCTAGCTGCGTACCCCTAGGCCTCCATTTGGTCTAATTTTTTCCCCATGCACCACTGCACCAGGGGTAGCATCACTGGCTACTAGTTAGAGTTATCCGAAGTCCGTTGGGGATTTCAGTCACACCACCGAGTTTAGTTTTCCTCCCTCTGTCTTTTGATGAGACCCTCCTCTCATGTTTAACCTGTGACTTTTCAGACCATTTCCTGGAATTCACCTCAATTTACGTGCCTCCACGTAAGTCTTCCTCTGTATGTATTGGCATGTTCATGAGCCATCCACTCCATCCATACCGCACAGATGGCCACTTTGGACCACTGTCCATTGTCCCATAATAGGGCACCATTAGTGCCCCCTTGCTTGGTTGACCATTACGAAGTTTCTGTTAAGCTCTTTTCTGACTCCTAGATAAATGAAAAGATTGTTGAGCACACTTGATTCCTTTCTTACTCGTTAAAGTATTGGAAAGTGCATCTACATAGCCTTGTTTATCTCCTTTTGTGGACTATGTAGAGTACCACAAAAAAGGACCTCTTCGGCACACTCAAGCCAAGAACATATCCCTTTGCATCCTTTTATGCTTTCTCAGGAATTGGGACCAAACTCTGTGAAAAAGCTCATCATGGGTTGTCTTTAAGCTCTTTTCTAGCCTTCTCATCAAGAAAATATTGTCAAGCAAACTTGGTTTTGTTCATGCTCGTAAAATTAATTGAATGACCATCTAGT
Source organism: Pseudotsuga menziesii (assembly GCA_001517045.1). NCBI lineage: Eukaryota > Viridiplantae > Streptophyta > Pinopsida > Pinales > Pinaceae > Pseudotsuga > Pseudotsuga menziesii. The sequence goes on along the minus strand of LPNX010212566.1, from coordinate 545,343 downwards.
CAGTGTAAGTTTAACCTTTTCTGTCTTGATTAGACTACCAATGGTAAATAATTCTCCTATCCACTAACAAGGGTGGGAGAGCTCTCCTATGTACAAGTATCCTTTTTCGGACATAGGAGACTATCAATGAAAAAGAGACCCCTCTGTAGTCTACTTGATGCTTTTAGAATCTCTAAAATTGAAAGCACCACCGAGCATTTACTTTCTCAGGCTCATTAAAAATCCACGAGATCATGCCATAACGATGTATTTAGGTGCCACCCCATATGTTATAGTTCGACAGCGTTCCCCCATTGGATCGATTTTGTTCAGAGTATTCTACGATGAGTCTTCCTTGGATCCCATGGATATCAAAATTCTAAGCTACCTCCCACCCAATTATTTCCCATCTGCAGTTACATTCTCGGTATTACAGCTATGATCCCTCTCCCATGAGTCAGTTTCATTTGCTTTCAGGTCATCCCTATCGTCATAATCTGAACAAAGGAAGTTTGAGTCCTATGCAATCCCTCTACCCCTACTCCCCCACTCAGTGTGTCAGTCCCCATATTGTCCCACGTCCTTGGTTATCCCCCTCGCGCTTCTTGTCAAGGAAACCTTATTGACTTGATAAGTTGCAGGTCTCCCTCTGTCGACGAAAACACATCTATTCCAGAGGATAGACCTAGAGGTCCCTGTATCATGGTTTCATTAACCTCATTGATGAATTCCTTGGACCACTTAAGACGATTCCTTAGTCCCTCTCGGGATGGTTGGGTCTCACGTACTCGACTTCAGCTACATCATCGCACCGGTGAGATTCGTACAGAGTATTGGTCCGTGCAGTATTTGGTCGAAGACCTCAGTTGTCACCTAACTCTAGCACATTGATGAGTCTATTAAGGGATCCAGACAGGTTCACATCCCTTGTGATTTCCGGTTTTCCATGGAAATAGTAATCAGAAGCCCCCATAGCAGTGCTTTTGTATATATTCATGATTGATGTGGCATATTTTACCACAGAGACTCTGACTCTCTGTCAATGAGTCCTTATAGTTATGTAAACTTCCAGATCTAGCAGGTCATTAGTTGTGAATACATTGCATTTCATGAGAATTCCATGGGTCCAATGTATCATTTCTTCAGATCAGTATTGTATTCAGCCTCTCATTGAGGCCACCATTATGTAACAACAGTTGTATATGATCGGATCTTGAATTTTGGAGCCTTGATCACATTATTTTTTTGACATTATTACGAGCATGGGTATGACCGCCTCATCCATATACATGTCACATATTCTTTGTATCTCACCCATTGATGGGAACCAACATTAATACAAATTTACCAAAATCCATTATGTCTCGAATGAGGAAGCACAACTTCTCCGTAGGTCTCTCCACTATCCCCAGGATCCTATGATGTTCGTCTACCATACAATGATCTCCTACCCTCACACATCAGGGGGCAATCTGTTAACGCAAAAAATTGCGTAACTTGCTCTACATAGCCTACACCACATACAGACATCTATATCCTAACCTTTTTGGACCTCCATACCTATGTTTTGACCTCATTCTCTCCAAAAAAGCTCAAAAATATTAAAATGGGCTAAAAACCCCACAAAAGAGCTAAAAAAGATCACAAGGGGCTAAAAACCCCCAAAGAGCTAAAAACAGCAAAAAGGGGGATTAAAAACCTAATCAGGGCTTAAAACCCTAATCAGGGCCCAAAACCCTAAATGAGAGGAAAAACTATAAATAGAGGGGTGGAGGTCCCCATCACACATGGCATTGTGCTTCCACCGTTACTATACTTGCATGAGTACTTTGAGAGACCATCACTCTCAAGCGAATCATCTCAAGCTACCAAATCTTCCATTTTCCCCGTTTGCTCCCCTTCTTGTGTGTTGAGTCAACCTCCACACTACCCAGACCTATGGAGAAGTGGTACCATCCAGAGTTAGGACACGGTGGCCCCCTTTAAAATAGTTTGGAAGGTATAACAGTCTAGTTATTTTTGTTTAGCTCTGTAAATTGTATGTATTTGTTCAATTTTTTGTTGCTAACAGTTTTATTGCAGCTACTTTTTCTATTGCAGACTCTACCCTTTCATCCCTTTGACGGAAGGGAGGTGCATTAACAGGTGGCCATGGTTTTTAACCAGCCACACATAATAGAGTCTTTAAACCCGCCTACATATATATATATATATATATAGAGAGAGAGAGAGAGAGAGAGAGAGAGAGAGAGAGAGAGAGAGGCAGAAATACATAATAGAGTCTGTAAATCCGCCTACATATATATATACAAGGTGGAGTACTCTGTGGTTTTTCTCGTGACTGTCAACTTTCACTTGTATAATATTCACATCTTACATGTAAAAATTCTTTGCATTAATACATTACAGGAGAAGCACGAGGCTTCAAATTGTCATGAAGATACCCCTAAGTTGATTTATGCGCTCAGTACTTGCAATTATGACTGGTGATGTACAGAATTGAACGTCTAAATGACAGTTTTCATTTTTATGATAAACATAGACAATGACGTGTGTCAACTAATATTTCCTATCAAATACATTAAAAATTTCTAAATACATCCTACACGACTTCAAATTCCAGCCGGCCCCACCGCCCCTGAGGAAAATCTTCGCTCAGGAATAAAATGAAAATATTTTAAAATAATACTCTATATTGGAAACTTGTACAATAAGGAAATCAAATAAAAAAACATTGACGTTACGTGGAAAAATAGGTGCCATTTAATTAGTTGAAAATGAATGTATTAGAAAAAATGGATTTAGGGTTCTAGCAGCGGTCAGATCAATTCACAATGAACCTATTTGGAAAATTGATCTTAGGTTGCTGCAAATAGGTAGCAGGGATGATATGGTTTCAGATGAATCTTTGGCCATGGCAAGAGTAGAATGTGCCATCGTTCAGATTCCCTTCATTGGCCAACCTTGGATTCGACTGCTTGAGAAAATATTTGAATGAATTTGGCCGTTCTAAAAGAAGAATAAAGTGGTTGATTACGAGAGAGACAACAAAAAATGGAGGAGCAGATTAAAAGTTATCATGGAGAATCAGATAATTGTTAAATCGAATGCAAACAAAGGTCATAATAGGAGCAAATTTATTTTACAACGCTCCAAAAAAAATCATAACCATGCAAAGATTATTATATGTTTTAAACAAAATTTAAATTTTTTTTATGCAACCATTATTGATGTACGAATTTGAAAAGAGTTAACAACTCATTTTCTTCAATGTTATTGAACATTTTTTTGTCATTTTAATGTAAATAGGTAGTATGTCGAAGAGATTGTACCAGAGTATGTAGATATCCAGTTTCCTGGATGTCGAGCCTAGGATTGAATCACATGTATGTCAATGTAGGCTATGCCAACGATGACAATACCCAGGACCAACTATGCCATTTCCCCGGATCTCATGCAGGATGTTTATGTGCACTACCTCAATTCTCACATCATTAGATTATCCAAAAAAAAACCTTGGATATTCTATTTTACATTTCTTTTTATCCATATATATGTAGCTCTATATCCTGCTTACATGATTACTTGTTCGGGATGAAGAGAAGAGAAGGGATGTTGTACATTTATATTCTAAATATTTAGTATGTTTACTCAGTTATCTACTGGAGACATCAATCACAAATACTTCAGAGACATTACTTTCTTGGCTGGTTTTGGCGACTATGTGAAAGGTGTTGTCGTCCTTGCAAAGGGTCTCCTAAAGGTAAGGAGCACATATACTTTGGTTGTCATTGTGCTGCCAGATGTTCCAGAGGATCATCGCCTGCAATTTCTGAAAGAGGGTCATATTGTTTGTGAGATTCAGCCCATCGATGCCCTGGAGAAGGATTTTTTTTATGTTCTTGTGTCTAACCTAATTTATATATTGTTGTTACGGGTTTATTTTGGGGAATAATTAAAATTTGTATTTATTACTTTTTTTTTACTTAATGGCCGACAAAATATATTAATTACTTTTTACTTATTAGTAAAAAGTAACGTTACATAATGTTACAACATCTACATCATAATGGGAAAGTAAAAGTAACGTTACAACATCTCCCTCATAATCGGCTATATTATTTATAGCCGACATTTCCAAGAGGAGAATTATGTTGATCACCAAATACTTCGGAAGATGAGCTACTTTAATTTTTAATCTGCTTAGTCTTTTTATACTTATGTTGGTAACTTATATCTTCTGAATCAGCTCTTCTACCCCTTCCCTCAGTATGAAATCTTACTATTAGGATCTGATTCAACTCCTCCTGAGCTCTCAGAATCCTATCATTTTCTTTTTTAATAGATTCCATTTCAGATTTTAATTCTTTTATTGTTTGTAAAAGTTCTGAGGAATTAGTGGTTATGTCTTCTTGTATAGGTTCTCTTTGTAAATTATCTTGCTCAGTATAGGGAGATTCCTTTTTTGCATATTCCTCCAGTCTTTCCATACCTATTGTTAAACTCAGAAACAAATTTCTCAGTTGATAACATTAAAAGAAAAAAATATCAGCAAAATGATTTAAATTCATTCTTTCATATAAGCAAGTTGAGCTTCCTCAATGCCTAGTGTTTGAACCTTGTGCTCTGATACCACATGTCATAACCCCTAAATTTCATAAAAATTTAAAATTTTTAAGGTAACATAAAATGTTTGAATACGTAGTTTAATAATTGCTAGTGGTTAGCAGAAAATGAAACAGTTTAACAACTAGTATTAATTAGTTTCAAAAATACAAATAACTAATACAACTTTAATTTGTATTAGTTATATAAGAATGACTTGCATTTAGATTGCTTCTAGCTATACTAATAATTTACTTTTGGCAAGTAGGTGATAAACTATCTTTGAAATTCAGGGCTCACTTAGCATTATGCTAACTCAGATGGATTGCTGGTTATTACAGGTTCAGCAGGTAACGAATGATCAAGTATGAGTTTATTTTGTATGATAGTGAGAAGTATTTTTGTAGCATGTTAGGATGCTAGTAAATAAATTCATTATTTAGAAGAAAGGCTTTGCTGAGGTAAAATAATTCTCTTTCATAGTTTTGGTTCTAAGACAGTATTCATAGTTTAGCCATAAATATTTTTATCCTTAACATACTTAGTTAAACAAAATATATTCTTCCCATGAGCTTAGAACTTGAGTTCTTGAAATACAATCACTTTTATTGTAACATGATCATACTGCTATTGTTATGTTTAATGCTCAAATGTACTGATTTTTATGCATGAATATACTCCTATGATTTTCAAAGGTAAAGTTCACCAATAGATTTCATATCTCTACTTCAACTCTTCTTTACTAGTCATGAAGATTATCAACCTGTTGATTGTATGCAATTATGATTATCTTTTTTCACTACTAGATATCCAGTTATAAACTTCGATTCCTAAGTTATCGCCATGCTACAAGTATTATTGTAAAAACACAATACCACATCATTTTTATAATGTACCAAAATAATTTTTACTTGTATCCTTAGGTAGTTTTACTTCCTGGTAATTTCCATGATATATTATAAGTTTGGTTCTTTATAAAAACAAGGTACTAGATCCAAAGTATGGTTGACCTTATGTAACTAGATAAATTATCTCAAGGTGGAATACTACCTAACCACCACTTCCATAAAGTCAAAACTAAATGTAAAACACATTATCAGTTTTATTCTTATAGTTTACTGAATCTAATGTATGGTTTACACAATAGTAAGATTACTATTTGTAATGTTACCATACTATATTGAGTTGTAGTTTATAATAACTACTATGGAAATTTTACTACCTAAAAACTTCTATCCTAAGGTCGACATCTAAGTAAAAACATTATAAATGACATTCCTACATTATGCTAGCTTTAAGCAAAGCACAAACAATCATATAATTGACTTTGTAAGCAAATAATAAGAACCATCCAAAAGGTTGTTGGAAAATTAGACATGAAAATCAACATTATCAATCGTTATACTATGGTTGAAACTTCGTGATTGTATTATTAACAAGGTTTATGCACCTTTAATCTATAGTTGATGACATAGATTCATTATTAACAATCATAGCAGGCCTTAATCCGGTCGATTTGCAATTGATAACATGTCTTTATACAAAATCGATTACATAGTTTTTAATAAAGGCAATGATAAGTTTATATATGATAACGCAGGGTTGACTATAGACATGACCCTCGCATGGTTAAATAATGTGGAAGGGAACATGGTCTGATCTCCTCCATGCATTGGCGACTTAAAAGGAAAGAAAACCCTATTCCTTTGGCATTTGGCTTCGAGGGTTTTGTCGTCCTGCAGGCTGCACTGTGTAGTTTCCTTGCGGCCATAAGAGGATGTTCTTTTTTCTATTTGCTAGCTCTATCGTTTGTATTGATGCTGAGTGGTCTCAATACCAAGTCTTGTAGTCTTGATTTCTCTTGGGTGTAAACAATATTGTGCGAGTGGTCTTTGCTCATTTGCTTGGCTCGAGGCCTGTACGTTGTTTTTAGTTCTATCGTTACTTGTTCCTCGCCATGGATTTGTGGAGTTTTGAGTTTGTTTCTTAATACCTCCATCACAGGGTCGGCATAAGGGTTGGATTTATTCTCTATGTAATTCTTTTACACCAGTGACAACTCCTTCACGACTCGGCTCTCTTATGGCTCACAGGTAACTTTTAATTCTTTTGTCAAAATTAATATTTAAATTAGGGTTTATTCATAGGAGTCGAGTCACAAATTAATGTTGTGCTCTTTGTAGGAACCTGTGATGGCTCCAAACCTTCAGTGGGAAAAGAAATACAACCTCAGGCTTTGTGAACTTTGTGGCCTCCAACCAGTAAGCCCTGGTTTCGATGTGGGTTTTTCCCTAGTTACAATGAGGGTTGTTGTAAGGAAGTTTACAGTGCTTGGAATCCTGGCTTTGGTTTCTTCGTTGGTTAAAATGTTTAGTTTGACATTACTTCAGTTTTTAAGTAAAAACCCTTGCAGTTTTCGCTGGGTAGCACAGGCTCTTGAGCCGTGATATGTATTTGGTTTTTGGTTAACAATTTAGCCTTGTGGCTTGATAATGTAATACAGTTGGGTTAAGAAAATAAGAATTCTATTAAGATTTAATTTTTATATGAGTTTTGTCTTGTTTTCTCCAGTTTCACCTTTACATGTGGACTATGGTTTCGTTAACATGTCAATAATGTATTCAATTTATTGTTAAAAGATTTATAAATATATTTTATTTTAAGGAATAAGACTATGGTCAGTCTAAATGCATAGTTCATAGTTTTATTTTTATTTTTATTTCACAGTTAGCAATGTAACTGGTTGTATTTTAGTATAAGATTATTATGTATTTAAATCGAATAGCAGAAAGGGTTTCGACCCTTGGGTTCTCACAGGTTATAACCCTGTCTGGTTTTAAAAATTTTATAATACATATATATATAATTATTAGTTTATTTCATTTATTATTTCCATATACATTTATTTGATTTGCTACTCTGTAAGTTATATTTATCTTGAGCTCTGTAAAGAAAATGATGTTAACTCTAGAACCCTGTTTATTTTGCAAAAATGAAGGGTTTATATACGAAACCCTAGTTCTGGTTTTATTGAGTTATTAATTAAGATTAATTTAATATTTAAATATTGTTACTATATTAACTTGTTTATATACTTTCTCAAATATAAGTTATTATCTCCTATAAGACTTTTATCTCCTATCAGTATACTAATACTGTGGTACTAGTGTATTTTACTATTTCTTTTACTTGTATTTTCGTTTAGTTAGTCTAAGTAAAACAATAAGTATAACAAACCATAACACTGCTTTTTCATTGCATTCTTTAAACATTGAAATAAAATATATTATGTTTACCTACATATACAAGAATCATATCTACTAATTTCATTCTCATAAAGAATTATTTCATTTATTTTAAAACAATCTAACTGTGCTAGAGTACGACCTGGTTTTCAAGTGTGGAAAAACACAGCCTAGAAATTTATTTTCTATTTGTTTCACTATATCCCAAACCATTTTCATTTCTATAAATAATCTAAAAAAAATACTAAATCTAACATTTCACAAAACTCTAAACTTTTAACATTCATGTAGTAGATAAACTAAGATTTATTTAACTAAGACCGTAAAATAAAATAGAACTTGTTGAGGACAAGATGACAACAGCTTGAGGAGGTCGTTCCTCCCTACCAATCTCCTGGAGAGCACACAAACAACGCTTCCTTAGGACCCCCGAGCCTATTCCTGGTCTTCTTGGCTAAGAACTGGGTGGAGAATGCAACTGTAGAAACCTCTGTTACCTAATTGGTTCAATACCTCAGTAAAAACAATATTCTCTCACCAGCATGATCTTCATCTTAAAAGCTGCAACTAGATCAATCTTAGCAGTTATCCCCTCAAAAAATTTCCAGATTCCCCTCCATTTAATTTCTCTTGAGTAAATTCATTCACCCTGAATGATCACTTCTCTAGAATGAGCAGCCTCAGCTCTCTTCAATGGGAAATTTTATAGAGATGCCTAGGTCTTCTGGGTCAGTTTTCATTAATTGAGCCACCTGCTCTAATTCCACTTTCTTGGGGAATCATGACCACAAATATAGGGAGGTTTCCACCTGCAACAGCTGGAAGTGGTTTGAGGATGCTGCCACATGTTAGTTTTCTCTCCAACTAGTCTCCTCCACCAATTTGACCAGTAAACATTCTTTTAACAGCTCTCCTAAGTTGTTGTCTCCTCATTTATTTATTTATAAATAAAATATTCTAAATTTACATTAAATATTCTAGACCCCACTAGTCATAAATCACAGCTTAGCATAAAATTTAACACAATGTTCCTTAAATAATGTAAAATCGTTTTTGCAAATTGGGGCATGTGATAGAACCACCAACCTCTTCCCTATAATTAGGAAGGTTCTCTACCACTGAGCTAGCACCCTTTAAGAAGTTGTTATTTCTTGATAATGATGATATTCAAACAAATTTTGCATCATTCAAGCATACAAAGTAATGATTATCAAGTTACTATAGATCCATAATAGCTTACCCTGTACTAGTCCTTCAAGTCATTTATGCACTTAATAAATGCATTTGAAATACTTGAAGGACTATTACAGGGTAATCCATTATGTATCTATAGTAACTTTATAATCATTATTTTGTATGTTAATTCATCACATTCTACACAGACAAATATTTTCAATAATAACCAATACAAGCATTAGTGTGTTCGACAATCCAATCTCCCCCTTGAGTAAACAATTTAATTACAATGTTATAGCTACTCTCCATGCAATGATCAAGTTTTTAAACTTCCAAGCTGTCCCCAACAATGTATTTCAACCAAAATCCAACATATACAAAAATTATATAAGAATACTCACAGAAAATATTGACATGCTTTTGTTATTTGAGTGCCTCTCTAAGTAAGATTTCTTAAAATCAAATGATACTAACTCTCTATTCCTCTCTTCCACAACCATAGCCTTTCTACAATAACATCAACAGTTTTAGGTGTATTGGGAGAAATAGCAGCAATTTTAATAGTAATTCCGGCGAGATTTCTATGTTGAATTTGCATAATACCGTGGGCTTCATTATCTTCTGTGGGTAGCTTTCTATGTTGAATTTGCATAATAGCCTAATAGATAATAGGCTATTAAATTGTTTTTGGGTCCATCATTCTAATTTTTTTTATCACTTACTCTGATTTTGTGATAATCTGTTATTTCAGTATCATGTTTCCCCATTTACTAAATATTTGGAGAGTGCCTCTCTATGTCATTCCAATATCGGAAACACGTAACCATTTCCAAGTTTCATGCTACTTATCCATGACCTAAACTAGTGGTACCCAATGTAAAACACACGTCATAAGTAACCCACAACATAACCTTCGAAATTTTGAGGGCCTGCAACCCAATCTTGTGATGCTCATTTGTAATTAGCAGCTCAAATAACCCACAACCTAACTGTTATCTCCCAAAATAAATTTATTTTGATAGTATTTAGAATTCGAGTCATGTCATGAAAGATTTGAAGATGACTAATAAATTGAAGGTCTCTGTTTGTGCTATGGTTGAAGAAATTGAAAGTTTTAGCTTTCAGTGGCTTAGGTAGGGTTCTTAATAGCTCATTAGCCACTGAAAGGCATTGTTTTGGTAGCTAACAGTTTAACGTAGGATAAAGGTTAACCACCGAAAGTGGGCCTAAGAAAGTAAATGGTGAAAGCACTTTCGGTGGCTTAGCCGAGACTTCAGACATCTCATTAGCCATCGAAAAGTGTTGCTTTTGGTAGCTTAGCGAACAGTTCAAGAAGGGTGTTAACCACTGAAAGCAGGAAAAAAGGCGTTGGGGAAAAAATTGGTTTCGGTGGCTTAGGAAAAAACTCTTACATTTCATTAGCCACCGAAAGGACAGGATTTTGACGGTTAAAAGAAATTTTCGGTGAGGCCACTATCCGCTGAAAGATGAGTTTCACTGCGACATTGGGAAAACGGTTTCGGTGGCTTGGGTGAAAGGGATATCATTTCATTAGCCACCGAAATCCATCTTTTTGGTGGCTAGCAGACAAATTCTCGAAGGCTATTAACCACCAAAAATGTAAAATAGAGAAATGGTTAGAAATCTATCAAATCAGACCCCATTAGCAAAATAACAATCAGTAAAGGGCATGATAAACCATGAAAGGATAGGAGGCTGCATAACTATGTGAGGAAATGAGTAAGGAGGTCATTATTTGAAACTGATAATGACTGATGTGATGAAACCCTCCTTCTCCCTCCATCTGCCCACCGAACTGTAGAAAATCCAAATGAGTGTCTAAGGTTGATTTTAACATAATTGTTGGGCAGGGGTCTCGAAAAGATCAAACAAGAGCCATCACCCTATGACCTCAGCATCAATCATGTAGGATAAAGCCCTCATAATCAGTGCCAAATCTTCAGTACACCCCACCCTCAAATTTGGCATTTCTCTCCACCAGAAAGCCATCTCAGAGAAGCAGCCTGCTAAAACACTATCCTACATAACTTGAATTTATTTGTTGCAGGTACCCAGGAGTGGAATTCAGCAAGATGAAGAAGTGAGGACCTGCTCTCAGGAAGGATTTGGGAGACATCAGCTATCTGGAGGCACATCCAGAGGTCTGTCAATTTTTTAAGGATGTTGGCTGCTATAGGTTTTGTGAGAAGATTCAAGGTTCACACCAGCAGGTGGCTGAGGCATTTTCCCTCTCCTTCGATGGCTCCAAGGCAGTCATAGGTAAAGAATAATTCCTGATAGATGAAACCCTAATTACTGAAGTGACTGAACTCCCTAGCACAAGAGAGAAGTGGTTTAAGACTACCATACCAAAAGATGTAGAGTTCAGATCTTACCTGAAGCCTGAGCATAGGGAGGTGGTGTGGAAGAAAAGTGTACCATCCTCCTGGCTAGAAGAGAGGTGGCAGCAACTGCTGAAGGCCATTGTGGTGTACATAACATGTGAAGGGAGATATAACAGAGCTATGATTTACCATTTTAAACTGATGAACCACTTCACAGGGAGAATCCCACTAAATTTTCATTTTTACTTACACAGGAGTTTGGCAAAGATGGCACACCAGGTGAAGGCCAAGCCAACCAAGATTGCTGACAGACTGTCTCATCATGGCCTTATCCAATTGCTGATCTAAGAATTACTGAAAAGGAGGAATATTGCATGGCCTTATTTCCTATTTTGGAATGGTTTTGAAATAGGACTTCAGCCAGAAGAAAAGGGGAAGTCTCCTGCCAAAAAGTCTAGTACACCAAGAAGTGGGAAAATAAAGAGAAGGGCTATATCCCCAGCAGCAACAGAACAACCTCCTTCCTCTTCCAAATCCAAGAAGGTCAAAAGAAACTTGGATTTCAGTGAGAAGGGCCAGGAAGTCACAACGCACAATGAGAACATTTTGAACCTGCCCTACTCAGATTCAAAAGAGGAACAAGAGGAAGGTGAAAACCTAGCTTGGCAGGTTGTAGAAGAGATAGAAGAACTACCATCACCTTCACCAAAAGAGCAAGATGAACCCGCAAAGAAGGATTCCTCTAGCAAGCCCAAGACTCAAAAGATAAATCAGTTGCTAAGGAAAGTATATGAGATGGAAATTTTGGTCAGAGAGGTAAAGAGAAATAATGCTACATTCACCAGTAGGAACAAGCTACTGCATAAATCTTGCCTAGAGCAAAGAGAAAGGTATATTTTCCTAAAGAGACTAAATAAAAGGTACCTGAAAGACAACACAAGATTGTATAGGATGATTAGTCTTCAGAAACTGCAGATGAAGGAGGCCAAGCTAAACTCTAGCAGCCACCTCACATTGGAAACCCTAGATGGAGCTGCAGTTAGCCTTCATCCTCTAGAAGCAAGATAGGCTACTGTTAACCCTCCTAATATAGAGCCTGCTGAAGAAGAAAGCTAAGCAAACATACTAGAAATAATAATTTTGGAGGTAGCCTAATAATTTTTGAAGAACAGGGCTTTCGATGGCTTAGGTGGACACTGAGTCAGTTCATTAGCCACTGAAAGCACTGCTTTTGATAGCTAATCGTTCTGATATTTTGGCCTCTTAACCACCGAAAGCAGACAGAGGCATAAGATCAATTTTTGACACGCGGGACTAGTTTTGGGTGAACATGGATCGCTCAAGGATGAAGTATAAATATGAAGGACGCTAAAGAAAACATCAGGGAAGGTATGCTTCAGTTTTTTTGTGACATAATAGTAGAAAAGGTCACCAACACTCAACTGTCAAAGTGAAACAGTGACTTAACCAGTAGAAGACCAGTGGCAGTGATTGCCAGTACTTACTTTAGTTATCAGAAAGTTCAAAGCAGTGAACGAATTCTACAGATAGTTAGACTAGTATTTAATTAGGGTTTTTGACCTAATTGTGCAAAAAACAATTATTTTGTCTATTTTTATTAAATCAGATCCAAGTTTTCATGATCTGAGTATTTTTGTAAAGGCTATAAATCCTAAGACTTATTTTATTGAAAGGGTTCGACTTCGGGGACTTGTATACCATTGCTATTGTCAAGCTTCTCATATTGCTCATGAACTAATATAAGCTCTTTCATTATCATATGTTCAGCTTCCATTTCTTGTCTTATCTGTGCTTATGCTTGAATGTGTTATTCGGGTTTTATTCAGATTAATTGATGTCCTATAGCTGTCACCCTATTGGAATATTGATGCGATTTGAATTATAAGTTCTTTCCTTGTCATGATTATCCATTTATATATATCTATTTTATGTATGGATATGCCAGCATGATAAGTTCTCCATCTCTGCACCATATTTTCAACCTCTTAATAGTGGTAATTAGAAGCCTTATCCCTGATTGAGTTTCATGCATGTCTTGAGAGTGTAAGGTCTTATAGGTCACCTGACTTGATTCAATTAGAAAACCATAAAAACATTTAAGTTACTAGGAATCCTCGAGCTGCAACCTAGAGGAGTTTCCTGGAGTGATAACACTAACCTTACAATACTACAAGGACCCACAACATAACCTACCAGATCAAAATATGTGTTCCAACTTCCAAGTCCCATTCACAAACTTTAAAGTTCTGCGACTTATGTGTATAATATGTCAACACACACAACCTATCCTTATGATGTTCTTTATCCCTGACAGGATGAACCATTAAGATTTTTATTGAACCAGAGAGAGTCTACAATAATTCCATATTTATTGTTGAGGTTAATGAACGAAATATTGCAATAGGATATTCTTTGGAGAAGGCCAAGAGACTCATAAAGTGGGATTTGGATTGTTTGTCATACTGCAGAGGCAATAAATTTAAAAATAATACAATAAGGCTTCTTAATATTGCCATATGATTTATAGTGTTGTATTCAAATCAGTCAAAGTTATGTTTGTGCCATGTCTTCTCCAAAGTAGTAGGGAACTATTGAAAGAATAGCCCTGGTGAGAGATGAGGTGGGGCACTACAAGGATGTGTTGTCCAAGGACTTTCACACTGTGTTAATTCACAAGCACAACACATTTGAGTACCATTGTTGCTAATTTATCAAAATAAATATACCTTTAGTTGATCTTGATATGCTTTACTCCATGCAACTTATTCACAAACCATCATAGCATTGTTCCCTTTTTTAAATTTCATATTTTCATGTAACATCTTGAAGGTTATAATAACTTTATAAAAATGTGGTAGAAGAGTTGTCTGAAAACTATAACCGTCAGTAATTTTTGACAGGAAAGGGTGATCATAATATTTCAAGTCTTCTACCAACAACAAAACGACAAAAGTTGAACAGAGCACTTGTGTCCATATAATCCAAAAACATAGCATTTAACCACAGAACCACTTCCCCGAATTTATCTAAATTACTTTTAAGATTTCATTGACTTGTAGAGCTTTGTTCATGAAGTCATCTTATTTTATTAGGCACAAATTTGAAAAAAAAAACAATAAACGAATACAATTCTAAATCTAAAAATGTGTATCTGCAAGTTTCTGAATCATTCAACTCAAAGAGTAATTAAATGTGTATATTTATGAATAAATGTAACATATGAATCATCATATCATATAGTCATAAAGTTCAAATTAACTCTGCTCTCTTTGCACCATATAAAAAAGACACATTCCTTGACAAACATCTTACAGTACTCAACTTTAAAGTTTAAAAATATGACATAAAAAACATGTAACAGTTTAGAGACTACGTTAAATAATTTGACAACATCTTGTTGAATCCAGTTACAATCTTCAAAGCCTCCAATGCACATGCAGATGATATGATAGCATTTGTTGCAGCAATGGCTAGAATAATGTTCTTAACAACACCCTGCCAAATGTTCCAAAAACTATTAAAATATGAAAACATTTAACATAATTTTACCTTCTTAATGAGTACAAACACACTATCTCATGTCATAAGAAATAGCAGCAAGAAGCAGTAATTTGTTTCATGATTGTCCTCTTTCATATATACTAACATTTTTAAGCCTTCAAAAAAAAATTTGCAAATAAAATATTTGCATTACATATCTGTTACATTAGAATCACATCACATAAGCATATTAAATAACTATCATAGGAGGGAAACTGTGAGTGAACCTACTTAAAGCATATCAAACAAAAATTTCATTCAGAGCACCTACAAAACAAATATGAAAAGTAGGCGAGGAAGTTCTAAAGGAGTATTCATAAAATCATTCCCACAAGTAAGCAGCTAGATACATGTCATGCCAACAGACAGCAATGCCATAAGAATCAGTATCCATCTATAAGATGAATAAAAATTTCCCAGGCAAATAATTCTAGAGTTTGTGCGATATTGCATAGTTTATGTGGTGTATACTCACAATAAAAATCTACCGTTATTTTTCCCCTTGTTTATGTATTTGCTAACTATACCTGTGAACTTGGCATTAACTGGATCTTGCGCTTGAGTTGAGCGGTAGTTCAATAGACTACAATTATTTAATTTATGGAACTTTGTCAACAAATAAGTTAAAAAGAGACCAAAAATCATTGGGGCAAAGAATTCTAGAGTTTGTGAGATATTGCACAGTTTCTTTGGTGTATATACTTGTAAGTTGTGATAAAATTAAAAACCCACTGTTATTTTCCATCTTGATTATGTTCTTGTTAATTGTACCTGTGAACTTGGCATTAACTGGATCTTTAATTTAGAAATGTCATTTGGCAGATAAGTTAAACAATACTCGAACTGATATTGAGGAAGAATATGTGCTATTTATGTATTAAGGAAAGATCACTAAGTTAGCACCATCTTGAGGTCAAGCATCCACTGAGAAATCTATCTCAAGTTCTCAACTATGCATATCCATCACAACAACAATGTGCTAGCTCTTCTTGCAAGGAGCTGAGTTCTACAACAGTGTTAAGAAAGACAAAACAATGAAGTGGCCAGTAGACTTGAAAAAAAAAACTAGGAAGCCAATTGTATTCTCTTTATTTTTTGTTCAAATAACAAAAATATAATAAATAATTAGTTTTCAACTACTTCAACAAGAGCTCAAATAGTTTAAAAACAGTTATCCTACTTGAGATCAGTTGATCATGACAATGGCAATGGCGATGGCAATTGCTCACATTCACTACTCAGATCCAGATTGAAAATCAAAGATTGCCTCAAAAGGCTCTAATACCATGTTTGAATTTTGACATGGTCATAAGAACAAACACAAATAAATCCCACAAATGAACCACCAGATATAGGTGGTAAAACCCTAGCAAGGGAAACATAACAACACAAAGGAAAAACTTAATTATTCTCTCATCTCAATCATCATAGTATAATGACGACCTATGTCCCTTTTATAGATAAAGGTGCTTACATGATTACTGCTTAAATATATGTAGTTTACTAAGCCACAACTCAACTAGCTAAGCCTAAAATAGATGGATGCTTCAAGTTAAGCTTAATTCAATTTGGGCTCCAAATGCAAGGTAAGATCAAAATTTGTTAACTAAAGTAAGTCGATCTTATCTCGATAACTTTAATGCTTAATTTTGATAATTACAAACTTAATTATTATGCATAATTAATTATTAGATGTGAAGACCTAATTAAATTATGTGCACAAATAATAATGCACCTCTATCAAGGGGGCCCAAATGTATGTGGTAAAAGATACATTTTACACCTTTTAGATGATGTTTGCTTCAATTTTTGGGCTGGTCTGGGTGAGGGAACTAATAATTACACAGAGATGATGGCACTGAAGCTGATTCTCATTCTGGCTTTATAAAAGGCATTTCCATATTACGAGTATTTGGTGATTCTCTTAACGTTATCAAATGGATCAAGGAAGAACAACAGTGCAATAATTTATTTCTGAGTATCACACTGGAAAAAATCTAAAGGTTTGTTTCTAATCTGTTAGCACTGAAAATGAGCCCAAGGTTGAGGAAAGGCCCACCTTCAGGTAACAACAGAACCACTTTAGCTGCACCTCCAACCCTATGCAGTCAGAGAGGGATCTCTTGTTTTTCGTCAGAGCATCTCCACATAAGGTTGTCAGTCTTGTGTGTCACCTGAGACTGCTCCGCATAGGATTTTCAATCGTCGTAATCAGGGGGCTAGGATCCTGAATGGGGAAAAGTACGTCAAGGAAGGTGCATGGGGGGATTATCAAGGGGATGAAGGGCCATGGGTAAATGGAGTCAAAACCTGCATAAGAATCGGCTGATGGTGGAAGAGTGACATAAAATTGCAAGCGGAGGCAAGATAGCTACTAATTTCCCAATCAGGAGATTTAAGCGGGTGTTTCAGAAGACAAGGAGGGACAGTCCATCATATGGAGCACCGGAAAGATGAATTCCATGTGAATTTAGAATAACCATCATTAAATTCTTGTAATAGTGTCCAGAGCATAACAGGTATGAATTCCACACCACTATACCCTAAGTCGCAAGAATGAAAGCAATAAACAAAATGGAGTGGGAACAGGAAACCCATTCACACGTAAAAGAAAGAACTTATTGGGAAAACAATAACACAGGAATATCGGTTGTGAATGACAATCCTTCACTGCAATTTTTTCATACACAGGTGACAAGTTTTACAAACGAGAACCTCAGCCTGAGGATTGTTTCCCAATCCAATTTTCCAACCCCTTTCTCCCTCTACCGGGAGTGTTTTTATATAATCCTAATGCTGATATTATAGAATCAAAAACTGTTACAAGTCGCCATCTGGCGTTAACAGAGAAAAGAGTGGACTATCGCCACATTTTTTACAATTATGCATGACAAACATCATGGCGTTGGCCGTCGCATTCGGCTCGAAAAAAGTTTGAAGTATTCGATCGCCTTGACGGATGACAAAGATGATGACTCCCCCTTTACTTGGAACATGTGTGTAAAAAGGCCACATGATGGCAAAGTGGTTAGCCTTACTCTTTGGTCCAGTCATCTCCGCCACCTTCTTCCTTGCTTGGTGAAAAACCTTTGTTATACATAGGCTCTGGAAGAAGTGTCGTGCTGCTCCTGGTTGAGATGGACCTGTGGGGTGGTCTGTCATTCTTGGTCTCCTCACCCTTGGTGAGGTGACTACCCTCATAGGAAACATGGTGTAGAACTTCTACACCAACCCCATCACCCTCGCCAAGTGTACTTCACAATCAGAATGATGATGGCTTTGAGCCCCTGACGCTCCCATCCAAATGAATATTTGCACAGGGAATAGTCGATGACTGTCTCTCTCGACGGAGGCCTTGGTGGGCACAAAGGTATCAGGGGTTCCTGGAAATACACTTATGAGGAGCAAGTATCCAGCTCATGCGTCATTGGAGACACGGACATTATGTCTAGGCCCCAATGGCTGGTATCACCATTGGCATAAAATGCCACGGTGATCAGTGAGTTGGGAGTCTTCTCACCAACCATCAACACCCCTAGACGGATAAGTTTCTCAAACCAAATCTTCATCGTCGAACTCGATCGGGCCCCTGCAGCTACGTGGAGGAGTGGAACATCGACCTTGGAGGTATGTTGGGTTGAAGGAAGTATTTATAGGGTGTCAGGATTGATCTTCATGCAGGTCATCCAACATCCTCACATATTCTGTCATCGAGTATATCTGGTCTCAACATGTGTGAAGGCACGAGCGAAATGATCTCTTATTTTCTGGGGATTCTGGTCTTTCAGCTTCGACGTAGGCCATGGCGTCTCACTATCTGTTGTAGGGGGTGGCAGTGAGCATCCTAAGGTACAGTAGATCCATGCTGCATATTCCACAAAGCGTACATTCCCATATTGTGTTGACCTCACCTCATGTGAGCAATGGATCCGTTGGTTGCTCTGCTCATTTCCATGGGCCAGTCCGCGCAAAGCCACCTCACAGGTATGGATTCCTATGAAACATACATGCACCACACTTGTGAACCAGGAAACTGTGCCAATGGATGAGACTTCTACCTCAGGCGTATCTCAAATGGCATTGGAGGAATCGACCAATCCGCGATGAGGCAGATTACACGTGTGAACGCCCCCTCCACTGTCATTTCCACGCAGGATGAGAGATACACACCTCGAAAATATCTCTTAGCCATCCAATCAAAGGAACCTTTCACTTCTATCGTCCATGTCTTGTTCATTCTACCACCGATATTTCCTTTCTGACCATTGCAGGAAGCTCTGGTCCATGACAAGTTCTTCGCCGTCAATCAACCTTAGCCGTGGATCTATCTTAGCTTTTATCGCGGCCATTGATTCTTTTCTCCTCCATGCATTTTCATGATTTGGGATTGCGGTTTTATCCACGCAAGTATGGGTTGCGAAATCATTGTAAGCCGTAGATCTACTCCATGCCTCATCTCAACCACCGAAGGCTTTTGCTCTCTAACAGGTTTCACGATCCGGGGGAAAACGCCTGGACCACGCATGTTTGCCCGCTCGAAATGATATGGAACCATTGATCTACCACTGATTGATCGTAGCCCTTGAATATGGATCGTGCCCAATGTCACAATACACTTGCCATTTCCATCGTTGAAGGACGGTCACATGAGATTTGAGGGGCTGGGACCCTTACTGAACCTCTGTTAAACCCTCGAATCAACTGTTAAAACATAGTGTTAACATAATATAAACCCTTTCGTCATTCAACATGTGTACCAAAAAAGAAATGAATTTGCTAATATTTTATCAAAATAAGGTCTACAGACGTAGAGAGGAATGTGGTTTATTATGGAGAATCGTGCAGGACAAACCTTAGATTATTATCATCCTCCTTTTCACAAATATCACCAAGCAAGGATACTTTCATAATTATGGTTACTACACCTATGGGTTTGTTTGGCCTCTATTTTGTTACTTTTCTACAGTTTTATGAAAACTTTGGTTTTCAGATGGTATAGTTTTGTTTCAGTTTTGTATATATTTCTGGACTTTTTACAGACTTTTTAAGTGTACACTTGATGAGGACTGGTTTCTAACTGATTTATCAGTGGCTACTATGATTTTTTTTCCATTTTTTGGAAGTTGAACAGAGAGGACTTGGTATCTTAGGAGATCCGATCAGAATCAATATGTATGTTTTTGCTAGGCGTGATGACAGTTTCTAGATCAATGCTTTAAATAGCATCGAAAGAATGCAATTTTGTTTCACTTTTTGATGATATAAAATTACAATTCTTTTTCTGAGGAAAAAAATAATGCACAAACAAACATATTTAACAAAAAACTAATGTTAAGACCCCAAGAACTACCACCCCAATATAAACTACCCAGAGCCTTTATTGATAGATTATGGTTCTTCTCACAACCATTTCTTAATATTATAATAAAATTTTCTTTTATAACCCGCAAACTAGCATCAGTAATTAACTAGACATAACAAGTCCTCGCTTGGAGAATTTGTCCAAAGGTTTCTCTCTCAAAATATATAGACCATTTCATTTACAGCAATAACAATATTAATAAAGGGAGCAGGACAGGGAAATTCTATAGTTCCTTGCATAGTAAGAAGACCAAATAGTAAAAGGAGATAAAATATGCTGGAGGTTTGAGAATTCAACCACGCCTGATTTAATGAATAGGTGACTCCACTTATGCCATATAACTTTGCTCTCTTGAGTGCCTGTAGTATCATATTGAAATTAAGTCTCAATTTTTATACAGTTCTAATGACTGAAATTGAGCATGCATTATTTATCATTTTAATAATAGTGTACATGTGAATAAACCCATTGCATATGCTCTTGGTTGTCTGCAATAAACATTTTTCCATGATTTTCCTACAAGAGAAAAAAAACTAACATCTTTATGCAGGCGTGTATTATGAAAACAAGAGATTTAGAAGACCTGCAGCCCTAAATAACTTTCAAATGAAAATATAAGGCATCATACCTCATCCCACTGAATTAGATGGGCATACTCGATACAATGAGAAGCTGTCTGTGGAGTCTCAACAAGAGTACATAGCGGAAATTTAACTTGTGGTGGGAAAAGCCAAACAGTACACTCAAAGCATGGTGTGATTCCTGGTAAGATCACTTTGGCATGGACCTTGAAATCTTCAGTCCCCCCATCAACCATAGGTTTAATTGTTTCTTCGCATGGCTTTCCATCAAATTTGTACTCTAGATTTGCATTTAACAAAAAAAAAAATAAGTGAAACTTTTTGTAAATCAAACTTTTTACAATAAAAGGGTAAATTTCAGAAAATGAAATATTCATGGGCCAATCTGACAGAGAGTTAACATATAATCCTTGCTTCCAAACCAACTGCACCTATTAACAAAAACATTTTGTCCAAAACCAAATCAAGAGAACCATAATCAATGAACATGGTTGGATCAAACCCCCGTGAAGCAAATAATGGCAAATACATCCAATGAATTTTGAATTCTTTGTAATGAAAATCTTTTTCTTGGACTAAATGCAAATAAATTACACAAAAATTTAGATAGCTCCCTGCATGCCTCTGTAAAAATAAAAATGAAGGATTCCAAATGCGAAATTTTGAAAACATACCACAAGTAAAAATCAACAAACTCCTTGGATTCAAAATATAAGGTTGGGATAATGGCCTCACTTATCTTGGCCTTGCACTAAACATTTCTAGAACTAAATTAGGTAATTGGCAACCTATGATCCAAAATGTTTTGAGTCAAATTTTGAATTGGGTAATTATATGCTTAGACCCATCTGCCATATTAGTTCTTCTTAATGTTGTACTAGGACTCACGAGAATTCCCCACTTTCAGTTTCTCATACTTTTCGACTACAGTTTCACTGTCATCAAGAAGAAATAATTTAAGGGGTATTTTTGTGTCTGCCTTCTGAAAACAACATGGGGTTAGGGCCTAGGCACTAGTGATCTCTCCCTGTATAGACAAAATCTTCTTGCCAAGGTGGTTATGTAGACTAGGAGTGTCCCCATCTCAGCTATTGCAAAAATCCACCTTCAAAAATATTGTGGAGCGTGCCCTAAATTGTTTCTAATAACCTGCATCCCTTCCCCAGCTAACTGATAGGTATTAATAGCATATTAAGAAACTATTCCATTATTCCCAATTTATTATCATGGAATTTAAGGAGAAACAAGGTAAATATCTCGAGATATTTCATTTTGGGAGAGAATCCTCCTTCCAAAATATTGTATAATATTCCTGAATCACTTTTAACAACATTGAGTCCATTCGCAAGCTGGCTCTGAGGTATTAAATAACAAAGTGAGAAGTTGTTTGATTATTCACAAGAGACTAACATTAAAGATAAGGGGAGGCCGGGTAAATATTTGCAATCTTTCATTTTATGTATACAAACCAGGATAGATCCATCTTAAAGCTGAATCTATCAAGCACCAAGAGGGATCCAATTTCTTGGTGTGTAATTTTGTTTTGATCTTAAATATTTCACATCCAAAAAAATTACACCTCAAGAAATTTGATCCCTCTTGATAGATCTAGGTTTAATATCGATCTATGATAGTTCTTACTTTTTAAATTATATGAGCCAACATGAATGTTTTTAATTACTTTTCATTTTTGGTACATAACCCTACGTTACACGACAACATCTTCCCCATACTGGGCTGTAGAACACCGAGAGTAATAATGTTAAAATATAATAAATAAATGAATATTAAAACACTAGTAAGTAAAGATGACTAAGGGGATGCAACCCTTTGTAAATAGTCATCACAAGTTCCTCTAGGACATATATATTTAGGGCCCTCATAATTTACTTCAACCAACTCATATCATTTCTATTCAATACAATATTTTTCTATATAGATTGGTATATTTTAATTAAGCGTTCAAGCTACGCATTTCCACTGTTACATTGGCATCAGATTAAAATTCTTGTTAAATTCTGCATAACCCAGCCATACATGATGAATTCCATCGCTGAAAATTTTAAAAATGAAATGAATAAAATAATGGAAGAAACAAACTGAGCACTTGAGAAGCTCCGCAAACCCCCTATTGCTGCCAAAACCAAAGATGAAGACTTGGATTCTGATTCCAAATCAAATTGGGAATATGAACAAGGTGTGGGAAGCACAAAAGAAGATAAACAAGACACTGAACTCGAGGTTGAAATCAATGATTCAAGTGATGTTGACATCTCAGAAGTAGGTACAAGACCAATGGAATCTAGTGAGGAAAATATTGAAGCATCAGAAGAGGATGAAGATATAGAAGGGACAGCTAGGCATTTAGCATCTAGCTACAGAGAAGGGACAACTTGCTTCTGTTGAGTGCAAAAATAAGACACCCGATGTAACTAAACAACCATGAATTGAAATATTGACTGGTCCAAAGGTTCTAGTTGTGTTGCCACTTCAAAGCATTGACCTTGGAACTGTGAAGACTTTGATAAATCTGATTCTACCTTTGTGCAAAGATGGCATTCAATATAAGGAAAATATTTTGGATAAATTTTGTAACGGAAAGGAAGAAGATAATGAATCTCCAACCAGAATGTGCATATTGAAGGTGGGGTTTGATAATGAGAAGACAATAGCAGTGGAAGACTGGGAATGGGATGACTTTATACAGGAATGGAATAGTCACCACGTACGTTATTATATCTGCACTCACTTGGATGAGGGTATCCTTAAACAAAGACGCACCATCAAATTTTTTGGGCCCAACTTACCGTGGCAATTACAACACAAAAAACAATTATATAAATGGATTGATGTTATTCAAAGTAACCTACTTAAAGGGAGTTTAAATGTTCTAGACAGATTGTGCCAGCATTCCAAATGAGCACATGCACAAATGAATCATATTGTAATTTTCAAAGAACACGTCATAAAGATGTACAAATTTAAAGTTTCCATAGTGTGCAGGTGCCCATTAATTTGGATAGACCTGCATCCCTTCGCTAGCTGGCTCTGAGATCTTACATAACAAAGTGAGAAGATGTTTGATTATTCACAAAAGACTAGCATTAAATATTAGGGGAGACGGGGTAAATATCTAGAATCTTTCCTGTTATGTATACAAATAACATGATAATATTAAAATATAATAAATAATTATTAAAACACTAGTAAATAAAGATGACTAAAGGGATGCAACGCTTTGTAAATAGTTATTACAAATGCCTCTAGGATCTATATATATAGGGCGCTCATAATGTACTTCAATAATCTCACATCATTTCTATTCAATACAATACTTTCATATATACAATGGTATAATTTAATTATAAAGCATTCAAGCTACACATTTCTGCTGTTACATTGATATCAAAGTGAAATTTAGGTTGAATTCCACACAACCCAACCATACATGATGAAATCCATCACTGAAGATTTTAAAAATAAAATGAATAAAATAATTGAAGAAATGAACAGAGCACTTGAGAAGCTCTTCATACCCTGTGTGCAACCAAAACTGAATATGAAGGCTCAGATCTTGCTTGCAAATCAAATTGGATATGTGTATAAGAAGGTGTGGGAAACATAGAAGAAGATGAACAAGACAATGAACTTGAGGTTGAAATGGATGGTTCAAGTGACACTAACATGTCAGAAGTAGGTACAACACCAAGGAAACTAATGAGGAAAATATTGAAGAATCAGATGAGGATGAAGATATAGAAGGGACAGCTAGACAATTAGCTACAGATGATGAAGATGATGTGGAGGATAATGATGAAGATAGAGAAAAAATTAAGCTTCTACTGAGTGCAAAAATAAGACAACCAATGTAATTAAACTATCACGAGATGAAGGATTGACTCATCCAAAGGTTTTGGTTGTGCTGCCACTTCAAAGCATTTCTTCTAGTATTGTTAAAAGTTTGATAAATCTGATTCTACCTTTCCTTTCTTCAAAGACAACATTGAGTATAAGGAAAGGTTTTTTGATAAATTTGGTAACAGAAAGGAATAAAATAATCAAGCTTCGACCAAAATGAGCATATTGAAGGTGGGGTTTGATAATGAGAAGACAAGAACAGGGGAAAACTGGGAATGGGATGACCTTATACAGAAATGGAACAGTCACAACATACATTATTAACTTATCATATCTACACTCGCTTGGATGAGGGTATCCTTAAACAAAGAGGAACCATCAAAGTTTTTGGGCCCGAATTACCTTGGCAATTACAAAAAAAAAAAAAATTATATAAATGGATCAATGCTATTCAAAGTAAAATACTTAAAGGGAGTTTAAAAAATCTAGATAGACAGTGCCAGCATTCTGAATGAGCACGCACACGAATGAATCGGGTGTTAATCCACAAATAACACATCATGAAGATGAACAACTTGAACCACCGATGCGGGTGATGATGCCAGCACATGGCATGGACAAGTGTCTGAAGGAAGTAGGAAAGGTGGTCACGTTGAGTTAATAGGAGGCATGGAGAGTCAGGCGTCAACCCTGGTGCATTCAACATGATCCCTCCCCTCAGTCACCTCACTTGTACTAGCCATTACTACTCTCCGCCACAGCGGATTAGAATTAACTCTCTTCCTGCATTGACTCAGGAGGATATCTTGATTGTAAAGCAAGAAAAAATTCACTATGCTTAGTTATTTATACCAAGGAAATACTGTAACCCAAGGTGTGTGTTGCATGTAGGGAAACTCAAATAAAAAGTTGGGAATCATAGTAATCGAATGGAATAGATCGCAAATTTGGACTGTGAAAACAAAACTTAATTTATTACACCTATGCCAAATGCAACTTGATACCAAATGTCAATTTCAGGGGATCCAATTTCCACAAAAAAAAAGCAAATAAGGTATACTGGTTCTGGTTTGAAATTAAACCTCAAAAATCCGATTGTGGGTTGCATGTAGGGAAACTCAAATAACAAGTTGGGAAGCATAGTAATCCAAGGGAATAAATTGAAAAATTGGATTGTGAAAATAAAACTTAATTTAATACACCTATGCCAAATGCAACTTGATATTAAATCTTAATTTCAGGGGATCCAAATTCCACAAAAAAAAGCGAATAAGGTATTTATTATTAAATACATACTGGTTCTAGCTTGAAATTAAACCTCAAAAATCCAATTCATTCTTAATGAATGTTCTTTCCCATAGGACCTGGATCAATACATAACCTAACAGTTCGTAACTTCGTAGAGTCAATCAAACCCAAGTTGTTGTTGACTAAGAATATGAAATAGGCTAATAGTCACTACAATATCTAGGTATCTTACTCATTAATAATCATTGCAACATATAGTTAACTTGTTGACTAAAAATAATGGAATAAGGCTAATACTCACTGCTTCCAGTTTGGTCCTTCATGTGGATTAGGGGAGAGTAGTTAGTAAGAGAAATGGCCATCGCATTAAGGATTTTATTCAACATTGAGGAGCTGTGCATTAACCATAACAAAGTCTTATTTATAAGAGTTGGATTTATAGTTTCACATGGGAGGCATCCCTAGCAGTTCCCCAACCGAAGCACAAGGGAAAACATCCTTTTTTTTTCAAGGACATCACTGGGACAACAGGGGATGTACCATTCTCCTCCCACGCCCTCCCAGTCTAGGGATATTCCTCCCTGTCCCAAAGGACATTTGGGGGCCATCCCCAGCATGACAAGAAATCATTGTCTTATAGGTGAGATACCAAATACATCAAAAAGATACATATACAAGAACCACCAACACAACCAAATATGATAGAAATTGAGGCATTGAATACCAGAAAGAAACCATAAAAAAACAAAAATATTAAATAATATATTTGAGAAGGAGAACCCCATACTACAACTCCGGATCTTGATTCATATTAACCACTAGGTATCTGTGTTTAACATTTGGTCTCTTCTTGAAAGACAATAAAAACATTTACGGAACTTTGACTTCATAAGTTCTAACAAAATGTAATCTACCTTAAGGGATTGGAATAGGGAAGACATATACCAACAATTTATAGAGAGACAAATATCTTAAAAGATCATATTAGTGAAAACATATCTATCCAAATTTTATCCAAGTTACCTGGGTTTATCCCTCTCAACCTTTCGCACCAAGATGGCCTTATTTGCAGAACATTTCTTGTAGGTCTTGATGTTTGTCTCTGCCATTTATGGGAGTTGGTCACACAGTCTTATGATCCAGGCTTGGCCAATTGAGGGTGTGTTCTCACAAATTGCGAGTCAAGACATATCACAATATCACTCATAATGATAGGGCATGTAGACTATGTTTCCTAAGGGGGGGCAGATCAGGAAATTTTCATTTTCAGGTGCCACATTTCTGAGATCTGAGGGAGATCTTGTTTTCTTTATAAACACTATAGGTAACTAGATAAGATAAATTTATGAATGATGAGTCTCAACAAATAACTAAAATAAAGTAGGTCAATGGGACGTAATGAGAATGAAAAAGAAACTCCTAAAAGCTAAAAGCATAATAAAAGAATCTACATAAAAGCAATGATTGAAGAAAAAACAAATGTAAATGACTATATCGATCTAGATTCTATAAAATGTAAGAATAACCTAGTGCATAGTCATAGTAGAAGTAGAAAGCAAGGAATAAGAGGAACAAAAAGTAAACTTGGGATCCACATAGGGTAAATATATCACCACAACAAAAGAGGAAACTCCAGACTCTGCATCTAACACATAAATACTTGGCCGTGTTTCTCAAAGAGACGATTGGCATCAGACAACATGCGTTAATTGATACTTCAAATCTACTATATTGATCACATATTTCATCCCATCTTTGTCACTATGAACGTCATGTTTCATGTCAATGCTGTAGATATTGCAATGGCACTTGGCTCAACATAATTTATGTGGACAAGAGCACATCAAATTGCTAAGCATAGCTCATTATTACAGGTTGTTAAACGGAACAAGGTGCCACCTCTTGGTGAATTGGCTGTGCAAACAAATGTCAAAGAGAAATCTAGGTATTCCAAGGAACTTGGCCTCAAATTGTCTCTCTTGCTCGTCTGATCCCTTACAGACTGGTCAAGTGTTTCTCCATGATACTCTTGAATTGAAACATATTAATTTGGAAACAGCTTGGGTGACATCAAATTCTAGGTCTATCACTTCCAAGTTCTCTGGGCTAAAAAGAGGTTCTTGTTGCTCCCTAACAAGATCTATCTAGACAAGGATCCAATTTTATTTTAAGCATGATCAAGCAAAAGTAGTGGCCACTAAAGAGGACAACAAATAGGCAGTTATTTAATACTTTAAGGCAGTCATTTGTGCTTCTCCACCTTTGGGGTTGTCACACCCTTGGATGGCTAAATGATGACTTTCACAATTTGGCCATTTCCATGTGCTTTTCAATATGTTAATTCTGAGAATGATCTTATTTTCCTCACAAAGACACATGAAATCCATGAAATAATGTTTCCATTAACTCTATATACCATGAAGACTTGACTTTTAAAAATACAAACTAAGATATGTGGGTGTTCGTGGCTCTAGGGGAGTTTCTATTAAAATTCCAATTTCTAGGTGACTACTGTCCTTATGTTCTCAATCAAACAAAATGTTATTTTTTTCATAGCACAAATCACACAATATCTAGAAAGTAAATAGCAGATGTGTAAAACAATTACACACATAGGCAATTTCTCCTTCAAACCAACTTATTATTAACTTAATCAAAGCTTACATTTTCTAGGGCTAAACTCTTATACATAAAAAATGGGTCCCTTTTTTTGCACCTGCAACAATTTCCCAAAATTCTAAAAAAATTTAGGACCCTCCTCTACTTTGATTTAGTCGGTTTTGCTTCTCGATTTTGGTCTATGATTTTTCAGGAGGTTTTACAGCACTTTGATTTGCTATCAATCGATCTGTTTTACTCCTTTGATACTTTTAAATGATCCCTTCCATTATCAAGCTCATCTTTGCTTTTTCATGTCTTTAAAGTCATTTTTCATCGGAAGTTGAGTCATTTGTTCTTCCCGCAGTTGCGAAGGTTGCCTGCTTTGTTTTCACCGTTACGGATGGTTTTTTGTCCCACCGTTGCAGGTGGGTTTCGATTCTCTGACGTTTCGGGTGGTTTTCTATTATTCATCGGAAGGATTGAGTTCTCCCTTGTCCGACGTTGCGGACAGATCTTCTTTCCGGGCGTCCGCCGTTACGGATCATGTTGGGATTTGACTTTATCTTATCTTCCGATCTGCGCTTTGATTTTCCTTTCGGCTGCGTATCAGAGCCCGTTAGCTTCGCGCTTTCTGCCGTTGCGGATGGAGTTCAGCTTGTGAATGCCTGCCGTTGCAGAGGACTCCCATTTCTTGGATTTCGATGTAGGTTCCCGCCAGCGCCCGATATTTCATTTACGTTCTCTATCCGCCGTTGCAGGTGAATTGACGCTGGGAACTATCCGCCATTGCGGAAGGTCTATGACTCTCGCCGCCCTGTTCCACTTCCGTTCCACGCCCGTTCATCATGATTCAAGTGTTCTATTAGCCATGGCGGGTGAGTTGGTGCTGGGGACCATCCGCCGTTTCGGACGGTTTGAGGTTCTAGCTGCCCGACTCAAGTTTGGTTCCGCGGCTGATTTAGAGCTCTCGCACGTGCATTTTCTTTTATATATACGGGGGCCGTGGGTGTTGGATTTTTTATTGTTATTTTGGGCCCGAGTTGTCATTGTCTTCTCCGCGCTGTCGACCCTGCGAACTTTGTGGAGCTCCGTTCTTGTACCCGCGTCCAGGTGTCGGTTGGAAGCTCAACCGTTGTCGCCTCACCAGCTGCGCCTTACTGCCAGGTAGGATCGTTACCGCCTTACCTAGTGCTATTCAAGGTTTTGATTGGGTGATGTGCTGGGGTTTGGGGTATTACTAGGGTTGTGGATACACTTCCTGTCCTGCCCGCATAATGAATTTTTCCCCGCGGCTAGGTGCCATAGTCGTTTTCTTGTGTTTTCCGCCCGCATATTGTGATAATGTCCGGTTGGGGTAGTTGTTTGCGGTTAGAAAGGGGGGGTATTCATTTTCTTTTATAGAGCCCACGTTTTTATTTGTTTACCTCGGCCGTTTAAGTTCTGTCCTGCGCGCAGTGGAGGAAGGCACGGTGCAGGCAGCCGTTATGCCGCCTGCACCTGTAGTAAGGAGGTCCAGGAAGTAGTTCTGATGGGGTTTTTGCTGAGGGTTTGTTAATTTTCCTCTGTTGATCAGTTTCCCTATTTTGTTTGCCCATTTTCGAGCCCTAACCTCTGCCCGCGCTGCGCATGTCGTCGTTTTCGGCTGTCTTAAAACCTAGGGCTTCGCTGCTGTAGTATTGCATTTTGAAGATAGTTTGATTAAATGAAAACCTCGTATGCAGAAAAGGAATGTTTATGCCCGCAGTCTCTAGCCGCACCGATGTAATTACCTTTCCGTGAGCAGCACAAACTATTGCCGTTTTTATCCTTAATAGCACCATGTCCTCGAAATATTTGAATTGTGGACAGTTACATTTGGCCCTTTGCTTTTAAGCTTCATTCATTTGCATTGCAAGTTATTTTAAATAGGAGAAACGGCACTGCGAGATGGTGGCTCACTGTATTGCGCGGGATTTAGTTTTTTAGTTAGGGCATGCGTGGGTTGTGCATACATGCATTAGTTTCTAGGCATACCTTCACTTTATGGCACTCTGCATATGATGTGCATATTTTGCTTCAATGAATTGCCATCTTGGGAAATTGGCATGTCACATAATGGTGTAGATTTAATGCTGTCCCAAACATAGTTGATAAGCTTGATATCATGCAACAGTAGTAGGTTGTTCAGAACTATGTATGCTTTACATAAATCAAGTCATGAAATATTGCACCCTAGTCTCAAGGCATTATAGAGCTGTGCAATGCATGCTTTTGTTGCACAGGATATTAGCACAGTACACAGTATTGCATACTAGCTTAATTCTTCAGCTTGAAGAGCTTATGTCTTATTTGCATTACAAGTCATAATACACTTGAGAATGAATAAATGGCTGCACAATGTTCACAAATTGGAATTGCTTAATGATAAAATGTTATACATGGTAGGAAGAGCTTACAATGTCCAAAAGGCAGAAAAAGAAGGCCCCTATGGTCAAAGAACAATTAGCAATAGAGGTCGTTACACAGGTAGAATATATATATGAGGACACCCAGTGTGTCTCAGGTGTTGAGCCTGAGTACAAATGGTATGAGGTATACAGATTGATTTCCCGCAGGGAAGTCCCAGATATGGGTCTCCAAGAGGAGCCCATTTATGCCAACATAGAGAAATCCGCCATTATGAAGGTGGCTACTAGACCAGAGTTGTTCCCATGCTCTGATGTTATGAGATGGATTCTGCCCCACACAAACAGCAACACAATGCTTATAGGAAATGTTGAAGGTCAGGGCTATGCTGCATTTAGCCCAGGATATGTGGCGCTCGCTTACCACCTGCCAGAGCCTCAAATCTTCCTGTCAAATGATTGGTTGGATAACCTCAGGATGGATTTAGTGGAAAATCTGAAGAGAATGCTCTTGCCAGGAAATATCTATCGACATAGAGCAACCGATGATTATGATACATCGAGCTTAAGAGCTCCTTACAGATTTGTGGCTCTGATGCTAAACAGAATCTTTGGTAGGGCCAGTGGATGACTCTTCAAATTTGAATGGGTCCCTATTATGTTCCATGTGGCGACCCAAGGAATAGTCTTCAACTGGGCCAGCCTAGTATCAAGTAGTCTCTCTTCTTGCGTAGCTGCAGCCTTGGGAGGAGGAGAAGCCCGGAAAAAATCTGAATTTTATATGAGTTCCATTTTGATAGACTGCATACTATGCAGCCAGCCTTTCCCCAGTCTCAAGTGTGTCTGGGATAGGGAAAGAATGCCCATATATGCAGCTTACAAACCTCTGTGGGCTCATCAGTACCACAGTTATTACAGAGAAGTATGTGAGCATTTCATTATGCCACTATACAAGCTTATTTTCCGGAAGGAATGTGACTGCATGTCGGAAGATGCTATCCAGGTGGTAGAGGAGTATGGAGATTATTTCTTAACAGACAATGGTATGTACCTTAGAATGTATGGATGCTCAAAGACACCTTATTTGCTACCAAAGTATGCAACGGATTATGTAATCCATAAAGAGGCGGTCAAACAAGTGTTCATTGATGGAGTTGGTCATTTCTTGTTCCATCATAAGAAGGCTGCATATCCCCCTTTACCATTCAAGTTAGGAAGCTGCAGATTCGCCAATGTGAAACAAGCTACGGAATTTATAGAGGAACTAGGGAAGTTCCATTTTGGGGAGATGCCTTTCCGGCGCAATGACACTCAGGGTAAAGTGGCTAAGCACTGCAAGAATTATAAAGTGTTCTATGAATATACCCATCATTATGATAAGGATGAATCTGTTTTTCAGAGGGCTCCAAATATGATGGCACTCAGCAAAAGGTTCAAACCGAAGTACCCCACCAAAGGTGGCAAAGGGGGAGAGAAAGCCAAAGCTGAGCAAGCCAGAGCTGAAGAAGAGGCCAAGGAAAGACAGGAAGAGGCCCAAAAGTTAGAACAGGAAGCTGCAAAATGGCTGCAGAAAGGAGAGGAAGAAAAGAGGAAAGCTGCCCAAGAAGCAGCTGAGAAAGCTCAAGAAGCAGCCAAAGAGGCTGAAGAAGCAGCTAGACTGGCAGTCGAAGAAGCAAAAAGAAAGCTGGATGAAGAGCTTCAGAAGCAAGAAGCTAAGAAAATAAAGTTAATACAACAGTCAGCTTCCGAAACTCCAGCAGGGCAGAGTCAGGGAGAGGATAACCCTGAGGTACAAATCCTTCAAGTACCTACTGCTAGCACTCCTGTAACCCCTATGCTCCAAATAGTGCCTTTCGTCCAGAAGAAGGGGGAAGAAGTCCCGGACTTCAGCACTGTCTATTACGATAGGGCCACCAAAAGAATCATGAGGAGGACAGAAAAGAAGGTGGAGGAAAAATGGTCACAGATACAGCAGTCATGCTAGGGACAGAAAAAGATCCCATGCTCACGATAAGAGCCGGGGCTGCACTAATTGATGCCTCCGCTGACAATATAAAGAAGGTGATGATTGAATTAGAATCAGAAAAGAATACTACTGCTCAGCTAAAGGACACACTGAGGCACGAAAGAGGAGAGGGTAGCAGACTTAAAAGGAAGTATGAACACATACTAAGGGAAATGGAATCCACCAAGGGTGAAATCCATGCCCTCCAAGTAGAGGCACAAGCCAAGGAGACAGCACAAGAGGCTCTAGAAAATGTACAACAGGAAGTCCAAGATATGAAAAATGAGAAGGAACAGTTGAAGGAAAAAGTGGAAGACCTAGAGGCACAACAGTATATTATCTATGAATCCAATACTGCATACACCCAAGGACTGAAAGAGCAACTGGCTTCTCTGACTGCTGAACTGGAGACGGCAAAGGAACAGCAAGTCGATCTGCAGCCATTTAAAGAATATATCCTAGCGCAAAAGGCTAAAATGCTGCAGCTACAAACTGCTTTGGAAGAGGAAATATGCAAAGTTCTTCAGATGGACAACAGGTTAGAGGAAATCATAGAAACCTCCTCCTATTTCGTTGACAGGTCCCAAGATGTGCTTGAGGTCTTGAACGCCAGAATGGCAAGACCAGAAGATGATGCTGAGATCCCAGCAGAGCTATCAGTCAAATATCATCAAACTCTCAGGAGAGATCACAACCTAGTAGAGTTTGCCATTATCACTGCCGAAGACTTTAAGAATACTGTCAAGAGGGCACAGGTAGCATGCTCGGATTATTTTAAAAGGTTCCTCAATGCTTACAACCGCTGCCAGACAGAGGATGAGCTCAGGTTTGAAGAGTTCTCGGATCATGAGACCTTTGTGGAAGTATTGCAGAAAAGATATCAAGATGCAGAGGCCAGGATGCAACAGATTCAATCCATTGACGCCGTAGTGCTGAAGAACGAGGTGGGCCATGCAGCCGTTAGCGTACAGATTCTAGAAGACCAGCTTCGGTTGAGCCCAGCAAGGATCGAAGCCATCAGGAACCAAGTCGACAAGTTTGAAATTAACATCCAGTTCCTAGAGCCATGCGCTTTTGAAGGACTCGCTACAGAGGCAGCAGCGTGGAAAAAATTCCTTGAAAATCAAGCGGGAACCTCCTCATAGAGGACCAATCAATGTTGTATTAATTCAATATTTTGTAAAAGTTTTTTGGGAAAATGAAGCGTTGGGGAAGCCCAAAGGTCACTTTGGGCAACCCAACCATTTTTTACCTTTTGTATAAAAGTAGGAAGGGTAGAAGGGAAAAGGGGATTTGTCCCCAGTAAGACTGGAAGGTTATTGTAAGAAGAACTACTTCCTTTTGCAATAAAATATTACAGTTTGCCTGTTGAAAGAAGATTGGTGGGATTTCAAATGTGTTGCCATGGATAGTCGAAAGATGAACTACTTTGTTTTTCATCATTGTATCCATGAATCGTGAGATCGTTCTAACTTTTCGACCTATGTCTTTGTTTAATGATTTCTGATTTATTTCATGAAATAACCACCATGAGTAATGTATGTTAGTCATAAACAATTAGCTATCTGGTTGTGAAATATCCTCCATTGTTCATGCGGGTGGAAGTTAATGTCAGCTATCTGTAGTTGATTTTATTATGCGTGCACATTCACATTACTCATTCATATTAATCACAAGTGGGCTCCCCGGGGATAGGATAGAATAGGTAGATGAGTAGGCATATAGATAGGTAGTCATTTTAGATCATAGATGCATGTGTGATTCTGGTGCTGGTGAGCCTAAGACGATAGGTAAGAACCTGCGCATCACATTGTGACTGCTCTCCGCATCCTTCACCACCTTGCATAATCAGTTAGATACTTGCATATCATTCTTAAGTCAAAAATACAAATTCCGGTGGACCGGGCCGCAACCGGTAAACCCTTGTTGTTACTTTGACCTACGGTAGCCGGACCGTAAAACCGGACGGATTCCCTATACCAAACAGTCAACGGGTTAGTTGGGAACGTTGATTGGGGAGAATCCCTTACTGTTGCCGCCTGCGAATTTCCAGGCCTCAACACCTTTAAATATATGCAATACGTTGGATATTATCCAAATGTTGGAAGAAGTGAGAAATAGTGCCCAAACTATGCATAGAACATAATATTATATGGGTATGCGGCCTCATATGGTTGTCTCAATGCCCAAGTTACATAGATGATGCTTCATTACTGTTGCACAAATTCCCCCCCAAAGGTGCCCAAAAGGTGTTTTTGTTGTCCATGTCATCCCATTATTGGAGGTATACTGCTAGTATGAGGCCCAAACACCACTCAACATAGCCAGGATTTCTTCCTGTCATGTCTCTCTTCCTCTTATTATTTTCTGTCTCTGGAAAATTGACAGTACTTAAGAGAACACAAAACTCTTAAAGCCTATTGCAAGTGAAATTAGGAATGGAGCTCATCTACAGGAAGAACATGAGGGATTTCACAGCAGCCAATGCTGAATCAAATAAACAGACTCCTGAACTACCCAAATTGCAACAATATTTTCAATATGGATTTTGTTGGGCCTTGGGTTGACATCAATAGGGATTTTCACGTAGGATTGTCTCAAACATGATGAGGTGAAAATTCTATTTTTGTCATTGCCAACGGATTCTCTAAAATGAACCGCTTCACTCTATGACATCAAATTTTTTATGCTAGAAAAATAGTTGAACTATATTTCAAATAAGTTGTGTGCTTGCATGGTATGTCCAAGACAAATACAATTACTTGTGACAGAGATACTATCACCAAGTTTCTGTGTCATTTTTGGATACTTTATTGCAAAAGTTAGATAGAAATATTTAGTACATGGCTCCACCTAACAACCACAAACTGACGGGAAAGCAGAGCCAGTAAACATAAGTCTCAGAAATTTGTTGCAGAGTATAGTTGGTAACTTAGTACTTGACACAATGGGACCTTGCTTTGTCACAAGCTAAGTTTTCTTACACTTCCAGTGTAAACAAATCCACTAGACGTATTACATGGAAGAAATTCAAGAGTGATTGAAAACTTAATGGAATTTTCAAATGATGCATACATAAAATATGTAGATTCTCTCCGCATATTATTTGTTTAATGTAGCACCCTGCTTCATGTAGAGTTTTTCTCACTTTTTATGCTCCTCCTGTTGCTTACGAAGAGAACTTTTGGGAGGTTAATTTCAGAAATTATCAAAGAAACCATCATTTCTCCTTTCCTTTTGTTATTTTCTGTCTCCGAAAATTTTATTGTGCAAAAGAGGACATCAATCTCTTCAAGCTTATTGCAAGTGATGTCAAGAAGGAATTCATTTACAGGAAGAACATGAGGGATTTCATAGATGATGTTGCTGAATCAAAATAAACAGACTCCTGAACTACCACTAGCTTGCAACAATCAAGGACTAGCACAGGACATTGGGCAATATTTGTCAATGGTAACAACTATATGCAATAGATAATGATGCTTCCAACTAGAGAATCTAATGACACATATCCTAGATCAAAAATTGCTAAAAACATGGTAATATATTCCAATACATCAATATAAGAGATGTGATTAACCGGTATGATAAAGTTTTGTAGCAAAACCAACTGATTGCATCCATAGAAGCAAGGTGCTATCTAGGATCTATAGCCCAAGTGACAGTGGGACGATTCATCAACTCTTCGTGGGCACACATCTCCATGTGTGCAAGGTGCATTGTATACATTGAATATGGACACTGAGACAGGCCCATCTACAGCCACATCTAATGTGTAGAATCTCTAGTTGCATCTCATACCCTAGGTTAGTTGGGTCTGTGCTAGTTACTCAGATATATATGGTAAAGGGAACTGGCATAATTGATACTTACCTTTCCATTCTGATTAGGAGAAAGAAATGGCAAAATCCCTACGCAACTTCCTTGGTCAATCCCTGGGAAGCATGAGTTACATCCTTAATAATTTATTCCAAATATTTTTGTGCATTGTCTAGAGCTTCTGCTGGATCACGAAAAGTCGTTAGTTTATCCATGATTATGTCTTTCATTTGGAAAAAAACTCCTCTGTATATCTGCAACAACTCCCCTTAAAGCCTCCATCATGACTTTCCTCGTATTCCACAACTGTGTGTGCTCTACTCTATTCTCTGAAACTTTTCCATTTGATTACAAATGAAGGGCATAATCAGGAGAGTACAATTTCCAAACCCCTCATAATCCCACATTATTTTCACAAATAATGTTCATTCAAAATTAGAGAATCTCGAAAACACTGTAAAGTCAAATAATGTAAATGTAATATATGTTTTCATCGAGGAATAGTTTTCTAGGGCGCAATAACATCAACAAAATGTACATTTCTATATTTTGTAAACATCTTCTAGGAGAGAACAAATGGATGTATTGAGAGGGAATTTGAGAAATAGGTATCGTGTTTGAGTATTTTGAGAAGAGAAAGTGAAGAAATGTAGACCTACTCAGATGAATCGAGCATAGGGCCACCCCTGAAAATATCCTTTGCAATCTCTCCATAGTTTCTTCTACTTATTCTTATGTTGCCTCTCATAACCCAACAAACCCTCCTCACCTCCAGTAAGCCCGCCTCAAACCTGCATTTATCCCTCATGTGTGCAGGCTATGTATCTACACCTATGATGCATGCATATAACCTTTTTGTTTGGTTTTAGTTAGACAAAGTGATTATGAATTTCTCCCTCCTGTGTGCAGGTTATGTATCACTACACCTATGACACATTTATATAACCTTTGTTATCTAGGCTGAACTTCTTCTTTTATTTTGTTTATCTTAATTTAAATATTAACTCGGAGTTGCTTTTGCACCCCCACATTGTATACAAACTGTGTACACTGGATGTATCTTTTTGTCTTACTAGGCTTACTTTTGTGATCATTTTATCTGATGATGTAAGTGATTTGATAACAAAAATATCTGTTTTGACCTTTGACGCATGGATCATCGATCTTTGTTTCAGGCCTTGGAAGTTGGATCTTTGTTCTGGGCTTTGCACTTCTAGGATACAAATGCTTTAATCCCACCATTATCTGTTTTAACGTCTGAACTGTGGGTCATGGATCTCTATTTTTGCCTTTGCACTTCTAGGATAAAAATGCTTTGATACAACAATTATCTAGATTAACTAGCGAAAAAAAATTATGCAATGCTTTTAACAAATTTTAGAATTTAATACATTACCCCAAACTGAATGCTATTTCCATTTATGATAAATATAATTATTGTAGGAAAAATAGTGTGTTTTCTTGGAAAATGTTGTAGTATTTATGTGTTTCATTAAATGTTTCCACAGCTGACAATATATGATCAAAAAACTCTGCTACAGACTGAAAATTTACTGTGCGTGAACAATAAAAAGAAACCATACACTAAACAAAACCACTCCATAAATTAAGCATGGGATTTTGCTGGAG
Source organism: Pseudotsuga menziesii (assembly GCA_001517045.1). Lineage (NCBI taxonomy): Eukaryota > Viridiplantae > Streptophyta > Pinopsida > Pinales > Pinaceae > Pseudotsuga > Pseudotsuga menziesii. Next base: position 506,945 of record LPNX010212566.1, on the reverse strand, counting down.
AAAGCCCTGTACAGACTAAAAATATCAAGGACTATATCGATGGGAAGAAGTATGAAATATAGAGTTTGGTTACAAAGAAATATACAATCTTCTTACACTCTGATATTGGTAGCTAGGGTCTACAATGTACATACTCTGTTCAAAGTTTCCCTTTGCTATGACTGCAGCCTCTTTTTGGCCTGTGTCTTTTATCCATCTCCTTTTTGTTGCTTCTTCGTCTTTCCCCCTACTCTGCTAGAGAAATTCTGCTTAATACTGTCGAGTTAGGCTTTGTAACTGTGTTTTATTTTATATTCCAAAATAGGGACATATCAAATATCCAATGGGGTATGTTATTCATTTGGCGGACGAACTTCCCTTTGGCGGGTTTGAACTTTTTAGCTTCTTCTTGGAAGCCTCTACTATATTTTTTACTATTACAAATGTTGTTTCAACTAAAGAGATAGACCCTTTGTCTGTTAAGGTATTCAAGGTCGGAGAGGGTAGTGCTCACACTCCCAATGGGGATAATACAAATCCTTTAGTTGTCAAGCCCAAATAGGAGGGTCCTGGCACTCTCAAGAGGTAAAACATCCTGAAAGATTTCAGATCAAAAAAATTGATGATGGCGATTCGGTGAATAAACCCAAATCTTCAGAGCGTTTCTTAGAAGATGGTTGAGTAGTCATTTGTGGAATTGGAAGATGAAATCTTCATGGTTTAGAAAAATTAGCCATGAATTCTGTCAAAAGGTGGGTCAAGAGCTCGTGGGTTGATAGGTGCACTTGCATATAGTTTTTTTGTTTTAGAAATTATGTTTTTATATATTTGTTTTATTTGTATTATTATAATTTATATATTTCGTTAATTTCTTTATTTTATATTTAGTTTGATATTTATTATAGAACTTGTTTAGTTTTACAAAATAAGATTAATATAAAATTTGTTTAGTTTTATAAAATAAGATTAATATAAAATATAATTAATTTGTGTTTTATTATTATATAATATTTGTTTAATGTTATTTTTGTTACAGCAATATATATAATAAACTTGGATCGAGGATGTTGGAGAAGAGTTGTACATTGTGAATCAGGTGGGTGGTGACATCATATCCAAAATGTACCTGGACATCGATGCAAAAATGAGGTTTACCTTGATAGTGATAAGGCAAAGCCATCACTGCATTATACGTATCATATTATGCGAGGTCAGGCCTGTAAGAGGAGGAATTGAAATATTTACCTGAGACTCCAAGATGGGGCCTCTACCTTTACTGCATATGGATCTGAGCTGACTGGTGTTGGTTTAGCACCCCAGTTTATAATTGAGTCTTCGATTGGTTAAAATATTGTTCTTGGTGCTTCCACCAGTTCAATTAATGGATCAACTTCTACAACGTTTAAAGGAACTGATATTGGTGAAGCTACATCGACTGGTGCAGCTAGTTCAATGGTCACAGATCATGATAGCTATATTGAAGTTAGAAAAGCACCTCAGTATGGGATTGGGGACTCTCACATTGAAGGATCAACAACTAGATATGATGCTTCTAGGTATCAATATGGTACTGGTTCTATGTCCTAATTCGTAATTGTAGGAACCTAATTTTCCTTTGCCGCTTAACAGTTTGCTTCAATGGTGCAGCAGGGATAAATATGGTCAAGAGCAATTTCATGCAATTGCTTTGTTGGATCTCTGAAGATCAAGGTTCATGGCACCATTACAGAAAAAGGGTTTTCCAACATATATATCATATGGGATTTTTTATCCCAATATTATATCTGGCAAGAAATATGAACATCTAAAGCACATCATCTACAATAATCCACAAAACCTTAACACTATCTTGGCCACCTAGGAAAAACAATAGATATTCATAACCCTATAAATTCCATTTTGGATTCAGAATTGTTAACCTACACATGGTCAGAGATAGAAGGTAGACAATTTACAAAAATTACTAAATTGTAACACTTCATTGTCAAAATTGCAATTTTCCATGACACAATTAAAAATGACTAATTCATATTCTTCTAGCTAGTCATTTTTATGCCATGACTAAATTGGTCGTTTATGTTAGTCATTTTTAACTCTGTCGCTTATTATCTAGTCATATTTGCTAACTGGTGACTAAATTAGTCATTTATAGTTGGGTCAATCAAAATTGCTCATATTTAGTAGTAAATCACTTGAAAAACCTGTGGTGACTAGAATTTCTAGTCATGTAGTAGCTAATTCCTTATTTTGTACTAGTGTAAAGACTACACCTAATTGAGTGCAAGAAAACTATAGACTTTCTTTCCTTCAAATCTAAGGTTGTTTTCAGAGGTTCAATAAAAAAAACTATGAATCCAAGACAGAAATTCACACACAACTCTTTAATTTAAAAGCTTCCTATCAACCAACTTTTGAGATATGAACTCAAAGAGGAAGATCAAACTAATACACTATTATATATGACAATGAGATAGAATGTAAATTTCCAATAAACAAAAAAGGAACACACAATTTTCAAGAACAAGTTTTGAAACAAGGGATGGCCTACCTCAGCACACATTGAAAGGTTGCACCAGGGCATCAGGATGGGCTCAACGCTCCTTGTTTTCTAGTGACAGGTATCATCGAAGCACATTGATGAAGCTGGAAGGGTGTTAGTGGCGCTCGGTGGAAGAAGGAAACATGCGTCAGAATGTATATGACGCTCTATTAGGGTTACCAAGGAGTGTCGACGAATCTAGAGATTTAAAAAAGGCCAAGATCCTGCAGAAAATACCAATGTGGGTCAAGCTAGAATAAAAGTGAGGGAAAACACACACCATAGAAGGTAATTGAAAGTGCGAAAAGGTGGATCACTCACCTTAATAGCTTAAATGAGAAAAAAAAATTCACAAATTGCAATAAAAAGTGATATCATAAATCCAAGATCTAACTGGATCTGCTCCAGATATGATTGGATCTATCTCCAATATGATCGCCAATTTTGTTACCAGGAATATTTCAATGAGTCCGGACACAGTTTGTTCCCTAAGCCTGCATGGTGCAAGTATAGAACAAAAATACACAATAGTGTATTCTCTCCCTAGATAACCGATCTACTTGAATGTAAATCTCTCTTTACCTTGATTGAAGAAGGTTGTCCTTATTCTACGGATCCTTTTGCGATCAGTTGTACCTGCAAATAAATAAATAAAACAAGACAAAACATGAGAACAACAAGATAGATCAATAATCTATACTATTGATCAAGAAAACTAGTAATAAACAATCAATATGAAGACAAATCATTTATGGGGAAGGGAATCACTTTTGTATTAGGAACAAGAAAGGAAATCTACAACCATGCACAATCAACTATGTAATCTCTTGCTCAAAAAATCATACACAATAAACTATGCAATCTCTTGCTCACAAAGACTTGATGGTGAATATTTTCTTTTACAAGATCTTTGACACACTCATACACAACCAACTATGCAATCTCTTTCTCACAAACTCTCTCCCTTTGCCTCCTATACCAGACTTCAATGCAACAGCATAAGGATTCTCTCTTGGTCTTCCCTCACATGGTCCATGTAGCTTGTATTTATAGGCCAAAGAAATCCCAAATGGGTTGATAGCTTTTGGGAGGAAGCTACGGAATAATCCCCATGAGTTAGGAGGTTGAGTTCCATATCTTCCACGCAGATAGGATCATCCTCCACGAGATCTTTCGCTTGGAATCTTCTTGAAACTTCTCTTTTTTCCTTCTTAGGCTTGCTAACACTCCTTGTAAGGGAGATAAGTGCGTTGATGCACCTTGTGGTCAAGGAAAAGGCACCACCGATGCATTATGCTAATAGTCAACAAGTGTCAGTTCTATCTGACGCTATGTGTCAAGCTGTAAAGTGCACCATACATCCTAAAAATGAGCAAGAAGGCCCCAAAAGCAGATTTGGCCAGGGACTTGAGAGGATAAGAGAATTAGGACATTTTTTGGATGTAACATGTAGCACCTTGGAATAATTGACGGTCTATATTAGAAGTGTGAAAATATCAACGGTGGACAAGGAATCTGCCTGGTTAAGTTGCTTTATGAATAATATGGTAAAAGGTTGGTGGAATGACTGTTGGAGAAGATTAAAGTTTGGATTTTATTGATGGAACACAATCAAAAGGGAAAAATATGAACGATTGAGATTCATTCCACTCCCATAACATGCAAGGAGGACAGTACAGTCAGAGCCCAGTGAATTTTTTAACGCCTTCCACATGTTGCGTAGAGAATCATTCAATAGATGAAAGGTGGCAGGGAGAAACTGCCTCCTGCAATTCCAAAACCACATATAGAGAATATTTGAAAAGGTAGAGTCACGTGGAAAAAAATCATTTGTATTTTGCGCACAAAGAAGAATGTGCATACACCTGTGGAAGTTGAGTTGGATACACTTTTTCCAATCGTCATTTTCTAGGTACGCCACATAGCTAACCCTCTAAGTTATTTTTTTAAAAAGGCGGGGGAAGGTGAAGTTGAAACATAGGTCCACAAATTTAGTAAGTTGGATGATATTTTTGAAGACAAAGATGGGGATATTTTTGACATAGCACTCTCCTTTGGTTTGGTGTATGAGTTAAAGAATAGATTAAAAGCTTTAGAAGAACAAGGAATTGACTTGCAATGTGTTTAGAGGTCTCATTTGCACCATTTTTTTCCAGACCAAACCCTTAATTTCCCGTATTTTGTTTCTTGGTGTGTTCCCAATTAATCCCAGTCTGAACGTGTCATAATGGACTCAGACAAGTCTAAAATCCTTCGCCCCATCTATTCATTGGTTGTGAGAAATGCATTAGAAGTACCCAAGTCATTCACACAAAACATGGAATATTTTGCTAAAGAAAATATAATTTAACAATTTAGACATGTTGCGGCCGAAGAGAAACAAATATTTTATTCTAAGAGTTTTAAACCTGAGATTTATATTGAAACTGAACCTTTTCCCCTTGAAATTTATTTGTGTAATGAAGAATCCCAGTGGGTCATATCCCTGTTGAGTCAGTGTTTAAGGTTGTACAGTGATAATTTTGTCTTAGAAGTCTTGTTGATTATGTTATTTAGAGTCAGTATGCATCATCCTGAGTCTCAGTGTAGTCATTTGTGTTTCCTTGAATTTAATGAATTCCTAGCTGAGATATTCATTCTCAGTTAGTGAATTTCCACATGACCAGAGATTTGAGATTTCAATATTACCTAGTTAGGATGTTTTGGTTCTTCAATGAGGATAATTTGCAGTTTCCAGAAATAGTATTCACTTCTGAAATTAGGAATAATAATTTCAACTACATGAACCTCATTATGTCAGAAGGGTACAGAGTGACGTTTCATGACAAATTACTCAGAGTGTTTCCTAAGATGGAAGAAATGATACAATTTAGCACATATAGAAGAGTTGGATACTGGTTCCCTCTAAAGGAACATACCATCATTAGGGTTTATGGTTTTTTTCATGAACCATACATCTTGCATGCATTCTTGACACCTAGGATATTTGCTTTGGAATTTAATAGGTAAAAGCTTATTATGGAGAATGAGAACTTTCTAAATTTTAGAAAGGCCTATGAGATTAAATTTCCTTTGAACGTAGGTCCTTTTATTATAAAAAATAAGGCTGCTCTCCCAATAAATGAATGCCTACTACATGATATGAATTTTGTGAAAGCCACAAAAATTAATTATGATCCTCATCATATCATATCATATCATAGAGGAGGCAACAAAACAAAAACAAGGCATTTGATCATTAAGAGATAGAGGGGTTAGCTCAAAGAGTTAACTTAATGGAATATCAATCAAATGTGGAGAATTCAGAGAGTCTGCAGGAAAATCCTTATGCCACAATGAAGTCAACATCAATGATAATACCAAATCCTAGTAAAATTGAGATCACTGGCAAGAGGAGTTTTTTAGAAATTATTGAAATTAAAGATGAAGATTCAGAAGTAGAAAAAAGAACAAAAGTGGATTCAAAGAGAGAAATGGTTGAGGTTGGATTCAAGAAGATGAAATAAAAGGTCTCGGCCCCAAATTTTCAAATTCATGAATATATCTTTGCAGAAGCACAAGAGAGTGGTTCCAGTGATAGGTACAACTCGAGAAATGACTTGTATACTAGATATGGACAGAACAAAAAAAATTCTTCAGAAAAAACTTTGAAGTTCTTTTCTAAGGTAAGGGACATCTCAGATAAGAATATTTCACCAATTACTGTGAAGGATCATGTGAAAAACGCTTTAAATTTGGTAGTGGCTACCTAGAACAGAGTTTCAGAAATGAGACTGAACTTACCAAAAATTCCAGGACTTGATAAGATTCATTTATATAAGCAAAATAGGGAAGTAAGTTACACTGATTTGATGAAGTCTACATTAAAAGTTTCTAAATTACAATATATAGTATCAAGGTTGGAAAATCTACTGAAGCAAGAGAAATTTGAAAATATGACATATCAACACCAGATAAATAAGCTTCAGGGTGACCTTTTAGTTATGGATAATGAGCCAGATAGAGGGCAAGCTACAAAGAAAATTTTAGTTGAGAAAGAAAACACTATTCAACTACTAAAGAATAAATTGAATATTCAAGCCACCCAGTTGATTCAGGATTCTGAATCGATAGTGTTGGAGAAAGAAAAGGAATTATTGTCCCAAGAATTAAATGAAAAAAAAGCCAAACTGTTAAAATATGTTGAACAACAAAGCCAATGGGAATAGCCAAAATTGATGTCTTCAATGAAAAATCAATTAATTTTGGAAAAGGAAAGAGAGGATAAAGAAAAGAACAAACAAATAGAAACAGGTCATCCAAGTACATAGACAAGCACATAAGCTATACTTCAAGCTATCTCACAAGTAACCTTAAGATATGAAGAGATAAAAGGCTTGAAGGCAGATGTTAAGGAGAGAAACTTCCTATGGCTTGGGGGTACCGCAACAGACAGTATGACACCAAAAATCAATCTTTCCCAATATGCAAGAACAATCAGCAAATCTAACACTAAGGGATATCGAATCATACCTTATTCCAGACGGTTGAAGTAGATCCCCGTTGAGCTTTTCCAATGCAATTGCAATTACAATTTGCTCTCAAAAACAACAAAGAAAGTAAGCATGATATATATAAATGTGTTAGAGCTATTCTAGCATATCTACTCAACCATGTATAAGCAATTAAATACATCCATGGATTCAATATTCATATTCAAAATGAGCATGAATTGGACAGGGAAAGATATTTCTATTAAGACATCAGAGATACAATAGTTACAAACTCTGTCAGAACTTATGTGAAATGGAGAAACCAATTCCTCCATCTGGGCCTCCACCACTTCAATCCTCCATCTCTCAGTAGCAAGCTCACAAAGAAAATGCAATCTTGGGAAGAACACTATGTGCTCCAAGGGACACAGGGATGCAGACTCAAGTACAAGCAAAATTGAGGCAACAATGGACTATAGTTTCCTTTCTCTTCAATTTCTCCTCCTTCAATGTATCCAAGGGGTTCCTTATATAGCACTCCAAAGAGGTAATGGAGGGTCGAATCCGAGCATTATCAAGGCATTTGGAAGGCCAAGAGTCAAGTTATTCGAACTCAAATGAAGAAAACTCCAAAAAAAATTGTCATTTTTCACACATCTCGATGTACGCGGGTTTGAGGTCAAAAGCTGCGTATACACACAAGTATTTCTTTAAAAGTTGTGTATAGGTATAAACAGGAAAGTTTTGGGGATGATCTTGGGACATCAAAGTATAATATAAGTCCATGGGGTCCAAAGAGTCTACAGAAGGATAGGTAAGGCCATAAATGTGTGATCTACCTGATGTGGTAAAATTAGCTATAACAAATGCCCTGTAATGTGTGAGGTCAGAGGGGTAACATGATGACCAAAATTCATTATGAAATACATCCTAGAAGTGGAGTAATGAAGACCCAGGTGGAAAAACCAACCACTCATCAGTACAATACAATGATAAATCTCTGCATGTGACTACAAATACATATAGCAGTCCTAGATACATAAGAGTACAATGGCCATGAATAGGCTTGATATACAAAGTGTCATGTGTGGTCATCACCACGTACAATATACAATGCATCAAGATCTCCATAGTGGATGAAGATATGTAATATATATCGGAAATAATGGAATCATGATCACGTGAGCTGAAATCTCATGAATACAGGCATGATCAAGGAGGTAGCATATATGGAATTCCACCAAGTTGGAAGTTCTTCTACATGAACCGCTACGAGTACATGTCCTAATATGTGATAGATGATTCAAGGTCAAACATAGTAGTCCATCATCTGATTACTGGTCATTGATGTATACCATTAATAGACGCAAGATAACCCACTGATAATGAAAATGGGAATCAAGGTACAGAGTGCAACCTAACAAGTGTGAATCCATCGATCAGGGGACATTGATGTATTCCCAGAACTGTCGATGGCAAGAGAATCTACCACTGATGACTGTAAGTCTCAAGGCACTCAAATGAATATGGATTTCTATTCTAGAATAAATGATATGATGTCGATGGAATGGAATCCGTTGGAAGGAGGGAATTAAGGCATCCCCTACCAACCAACATGAGGTACTCAGCAATGTTGTATAATGTGGAAGAACTCAACGAACAAGATGTGCACAAACTAGTAACAATACCCGGAATGGCCGACATGCAAAGTCAAGATAACTGAGGAATGGCCGACTCAGGATTCAACTTCTTTCAAACAAGAGCATAAGGAAAGTGGTGACTGAAGGTAAGCAACATGGACTTGATATGAAAATTGGGACATCTCTGTGACATAGGAGGCATCAACAGAGGCTCCATGGGGACTAGAATCATAACCAGTCGATGGAGATAAAATCAGAGTAACGAGTGCAGCTCCTAAATTCAAACTAATAACCCAACCAATGGATGTGGTACAAAGTGCTCTATTCGAAGGCGACACGACTCGACTGCTACCAATGATAACATCTTTTCCCATCCGGATTTTTATGTTTTTTGTTTTTTGGACTTTTTTAGATATTTTGCAAAGCTTGAAAAAGAATAAAAGTGTTGTATAGTACATATCTAGGAGGAGACGAGTGTCAGGGACAGATGGACTAGTTCCAAGCAGTGGAACATACCTATGCTCAATGCAAGGAAACATGTGCAGGATAACGACACTCAGGGGAAGGTCTCCTCCCGGTAAAAGGGGTGATCAAGATGGAAAGGATATGTAAAAGGATCTGCTTGGCTAGACATGAGACAAGCTTAGGCTATATGGGTTATAAATCTGAAGCAGGGAGATGGCTTGAGGCTCAATAAGGCAAGAAAAACTCATGAAATGCAATTACAATTTGACATATACAAGGGAGTCCATATGGGGAATGGCTAGCATAAATTCAAGAGGAGTATGAAGCTCTTTCTCAAGGACATGGAGGGACTAAAAAGGGACTCCCACAACCTAAAGGAGGCATCTCAGCATGGGTACCAAATGCAAAACAGGATCTAACTAGGGAACCCATGTATAGGAAATATCTACCATTCGTGCAATACCACTTCTAATAGCAGCATGACGGTTCTGTGATATTGGAGAATGGGTTCGAACCTAATGTTAAGGTGAAAAGGTCATAAGGTCATGCAAAATGGAGGTGGATGTGAAATCCTAACCTATATGCCAATGTAGATGTTATTCCTATAATATGATCGAACGGATCGAAGACTCGGTCAAAAAAACTCAAAACGGGCTCCTACAACATCATATTAATCCAAACGGTCTTCAAATGGTCAAAAATAGGTCAAACTATAGAAACGTGGGTAAAAATTTCAAAAAAAAATCTATAAAATAGTGGAAAAATAATTTTTTTCATACCATTTGAAATTTTACCCACCATAGTGCATTTGAGACCACAAAATTCAGTAGCTAATTCCGGGAGCATCGGTCCATAAAATCACATTCCATCTGGTTCAGGTATGAGCTCATTCCCATCTCTTCAATTTACATGTTTTTATTTTTAATTTTGATGATCAAATTTTTATTTTGGGCCATCCCAAAGGTGACTTTTTCGGCCCACGCAGAAATCGGGCCTTTTTCCGTGTATAGGGCTGGGTATACATGAAAAACACCATGAAACCCGTGTATGTACGTGGCTGTTTTGCAAATAGTCACATACAGGGCCGCAAACAAGAAAATCAAACGCAAACTCTATTGGAATTTGGAAATTCTTGTGCAGTATGGTTCTAGAATTGAGAGAGCGTGAACATGATAATGTTGAGGAGGTAGTGAAGGATGATCTAATAGCTCAATATACATTAAGGGCATGTGGAATATACAAGTTTTGGAACCTTGGAATTTTAAGAGCTAAACCAAGGCTACTCCAGCTGTTAGTGGATTACTAGGATCCTGACTCATAGACTTTTCAGCTAGACAGGATGTCCTTCAGCATCGAGGTTGAGGACATTTACTTTATCATAGGATTGTTCCATAGAGGGGACGTGTTAAACCTATAGTCTCATGGGCTAGGAGGCGGGCTCACTAGAGATGGGTATATTGTTGTTTATTGTCTCCCAGATACAGAGAAGGTTGGGACCCAAATCCCAACAAACTCAATCCAGAACCTCGAGTTGAAGGCCATACTATTGGCACTGACCAAGATAGAAGGGTTAGCATCTCTCCCCCAGGATTCGAGGTCATTGATGGTTTATGTTGTGGAGTACATGCATGCTATGATTTATGAATGGAGTACCTCACTACTAAGTAACATGAAGCAACAACTCACTGACTACAAGATGGGGCGAGTGAGGAACTTTGAATTTGGAAGCATCCCAAGTGCTTTATTTTTTGAGCTGGTGTCGAGGCTAATCCCTATAGTAGAGGTTTCCCCACATGGAGTTCAAAATATAGCTCAAATACGCTGGGAAAATGCCATGCAGAGGCTAGGAGGTGGCCAGGTGGAAAACCCCTACCCAGCAGACTTCTTTCCATGGTGGCGTAGACAGATCATCGCCATAGATGACTATCCCTACCAAGGGATTGACTTCCATGGAGACCAAACATGCCCATTACACCAGGATCAGCATATGGAGATATAGGTAACGAATCCTGACTCAAACTTTGTTTTTTGAATTATTAATTTTTTTATGTTTTTTGATATATGGAATCAAAAGACATGTTTTTGGTGTGATGACATATAGTGATAATTGGTCATGTGTATGCAGATGTGGGACCACGAAGACCAGATGGATTCCCTCGTCATCAACGGAGGGGAAGAGGAGACGATATTATGGGTGTGGATGCAGATCGTACGCTACAAATCATTCACACGAACTTCGTTTTTTTGACACATAGGGTTCCCATGGCGCAAGTAGAGGACTTTCCTAAGGCCATGCAACGCTGGGTGGTTGGAGTACCATGGGAATGGATTCATTTATTTTTTCAACTAGCTAGAGCCATAGTGTGCTACCATGATCAGCACCCTCCTCCCCCACATGCTTAGAAGTTGGGATGTATATTTTTTGTATGACCGTGTAGTATATTTTGGTGGCTCGGTAGCCCCATTTTTGTATATCACACTCATGTAATATGACACCACATTTTTGGACATATATTTTAATGAAAAATACCTATGATGATCGATTATTATTTTATTTACATGTGTAAATGTGTTTGTGAATGATTTACTGTCTGTGAAACAAATGCCAATCTAGTACATAGTTAGCATATGAATCAGCAACTTGATTAAAATTTATTGTAGTATGGATGTATCTTATGTTTTCAAATTGTCGTTCTAGCAACCTGACATGGAATAACCTTCGTAACAAAGTTGGATCCCTAACATTATACAAACCATTTAGTTGTGAAACCACTAACTACGAGTCAAGTTGTACCTAAAGAGAGTGAATACCATGTGAAATGGAATCACGCAATAGCTCAATAATGGCACTATACTCTGCAACATTGTTTGATGAAGGTTGTAAACACACACCTCCTGAAGAACATACATGACCCATAGGAGTGTAAATCACCCAAGCAGCCAAAGCTGAGTTTTGAGTGTGGCGGCCAGAACCATCAATGAATCCTATATAAATCAAAGACTCTATCGACATCTGCCAAAACAAACGGAATCTAGTCAACAAACTTGATCACCATAAGCAGACCAAAACTACGCTATGCAAATGTACAATAATATACAACAAATCAGCCTTGGCTGAGAATCATGTATATTACTTCTTAAGATAGAGCTGATTCCTAGGCTTCTCCAAGGTTGTCCCTTCATAATCGATTAACTCGTAGGCACCTTTCTCCAATACACGCTTGACAACGTAAGGCTCGTGCCACATGGGATTAAAATTTCCTTTCCCCAAGGGTTCCTAAGCTTGTTCCCACAAAAGAACCAAGTCACCTTCACTAAACCTCCTGGGATGGATAGCCTTATCATACTATACCTTAATGTGATGCTTGTTAATCTCAAGAGCCACTAAAGCATCTTGAGGTTGCTCATCAAGCTGCTCTAAGTGGACCAAACGCTCTTCCAATGCGGAAGCCTCTGGTAAAATCTCCACAGCAAGCTTCAAAGAAGGGATATCGCACTCAACCAGTAATATTGACTCCACCCCATGCACAATATTATAAGGAGAAAAATCGGTGGCAGTGTTAACCATGGTTCAATAGGCCCACAAAGCAAAATATAACATAATGTGCCAATTATTCTTACTTTCTACGATCGTTCATTGGAGAATGGACTTAAGTGACTTGTTCATTGCTTCAACATGTCCATTTGCTTGAGGATAGTAAGAACAAGAATGTTCTTGCTTATACCCTAACTTCGAAGACAACTCTTCCATCATTTTTTTCTGAAAGTGCCTACCGTGGTCAGTGACAAGCTCCCTCGGAATATGGAACTTGGTGATAATCTGGTTGAATACGAAATGCATGGTTGTCTCACTGTTGGATTTAACAGTGGGCATAGCCTCTGCCCAATTCATGAAATAGTCAACAGCCACAATAATATGATGGTGCCCCCCAGCAGAAGCTGGGTTGCAATCCATAAAATCAATCCCCCACTTGGTGAAGGGACCGACAGTGATGATCGAATGCAAAGGGATAGGGTGAGAGCAAATATTCCATTCAAACACATGGCAAGGGTGGCACCTCTTAACAAAATTAACACAATCTTAAAATATGGACGGCCAAAAATACCCTACTCTCAAGATTTTTTGAGCTGTAGAAATCCCAGATAAATGACCACTACATGTCACTCCATGGAAATCATTCAGCACAACCTCCGGCTCCTCATGATTTAAGCAATGATGCAAAATGGAATCAACCCCACGGTGGTACAAAGTGTTATCCACAATGAGATAATTCTTTGATACATGACATAGCCCTAATGTACATGTTCTCGATCTTCCTAGCAACGTGAGAAATATTGATAGGTATAGCCAGTGACAACTTGGCCTTGTTCCCTTCAGCATACTTTCTAGGAGAGCCTAATGGGACCATTGGCCTACCAATTTTCTTGCTAAAGATCACCTTATAAGAATCACACTCAATATCATTAATCTTAGGGAGAAAATAATATCTATGATGTAACTCCCCCCAAGGTTGTTGTAACCTCGACATAGCCTCGAGAATAGCTTCATCCGTAGGAAAAATGTCATCAAGGCAGTCGTGCGAGTGAGATGATGACACTGCCCAAGTAGGTAGTGCATAAGGGTCCTCCTCCTCTGTTCATGAAGAGGAAGGACTAGACTCCATAGCCAAATCAATATTAGCTTGATAAGCCACCATAGTTGTAGACAATAGCATGTCCATCTTGGCAAGTATAGAATCACCTGAAGTACTCGGAGATGGAAGGGTCCAAGGATACCCCATATGCGAAGTGTGAGAAGGAACCAAACTCAATGACGTTGAAGCATTAGAAAGACTATAACCAATCATAAGAACGGGCACAAGAAAACTGAAATTTCCCATTAACGAAGGATACATGCCCACACTGATATTCTCAGTTGTCGGCAGAGAATGATCGATAACTGGGATAGAAGCTCCCGACGATGCTTTCAAACTAGAATTATCAAAGGATATTTGATCGATCGTCACAATATTTCCATCCAAAGGAAAACAAACAACATGGAAGAGTGATGATGCAACCACTTGTATATTGTAAATCCAGTTCCTAATCAGCAAAAGGTTATAGTCAAGAGGCACATCAACCAGCTCGATCTCGATCGCAGCGATCTTCCCTCCCAACTGGACCTCAAGGGAAGGAATAATATTGTGCGGATGAAACGATCTTCCATAAAATGCAGTTAACATGGTTCCTAACTTAGACAACGTAGGGGAACCAAAACCCTTCCAACATGACAAAGACATCACGGAAGCCATAGAGCCTTCATCAATCACGGTGCACTTGATGGTGTTGTTTAGACACTCTACATGAACCAAAAGGGACACATAGTAAGGAAAGTAAGGCTAGACTCCATGAGTTTCAAATTTGATCACTACAGGAGATCTTCCATCAGCCACTCGAAGAGCAGATAACAAGGCTTTCCTTTGTGGAGGACAAGTTTGAAGAACTTCTAACGCAAACATCGCACAAGGAGTTAGGCCCAAATCCTCAATGATAGAATAGTTCTCAGTGTCTTGGGAATTAGGATTGTGCCCTAAATGCTTTAGGACTCCCTTAGGAATGTGAGGCAGAGCTTCAGGCTTATCACTAGGTTTTTCAATACGCAAAGGGCTCTTGGGTGGAGTAGGTTCTTTCCTTAGGTCTAGTTTTGACGTACCATAATCTTTAGAACGTGTCACAACATTTTCAGCAGACATCATATTAATGCAACCATGGCCATTAATGGTGTCCGACGGGTTTGGAGTCCCACCGAAAGTATTACTAGGGTCCACAGTCCTCAAGTTCATGTTTTGGTTTTGTGCTAAAGGATTAGTCAACACAGCTTGGCTCTATGCGATGAAATTCAAGGCATCTTCAATATGAGGGCACAAGTAAGTGAGGTGATCACCCCCACACAACTTAGAAGGAAATTTAACCTTACGCTTAGGTTTATTGTCCCCCCAGCATTGTTGTTGTTCTTGTCATTATTATTCCCACCCTTTCAATTGTTTTTACCTTTCTTTTTATTCAGTCCAGGTTGTTGGTTACCTTTATGGTTCGACAATTGCACTGAAAGTACATCCGTTGTTTAGGTAGGATGAGACAAAGTCATAGCTTGTCCCGACGCAAGCTGGTTAATAGACAAATTATTCATTTGGTCGGTAACCGAGCCTGCAGGCTTAGCACTTGCAGAGCCAACGATGCCATCAGCATGTGGCCCAGCTTTAAGCTTAGGGTCAAAATTGGATCTAGGTGTGTTCGGTATGATCTCATACAAGATCCTGGATTGAGCATAAATCAAATCTAATTCTTGAGCTCTAAATATAGCTTGCTCCTCGTTCTGCACTCCGAATGTGGAGACATCCTTCGCTATGTAAGGAAATAAAGACTTGAGGAACCATTCCAAAAGGAACTCTAGTGGAATGAAGGCCTTAATCAATCTCTTCTGTCTATGACACTCTTGAATGTGATCAGATATATGTGTGGATTTGTCCTACCAAAATGTCAACAAGAGTTCAATACAGGCATTGTAACACACAGGTAGCTGAAATTGATTGAGGAAGGTCATATCTAGGTCATTAAACGATGTATAAACCCCTCCAGGAAACTCCATCTACCACTTCGTTGCTTTTAAATAGTTTTAAACAAACTGAATCATGGTTTAAAGAGTTCGAAGAGAACCATAAGTGGAAGGTTGTGACGTGCTCATCAGGGTCTTCACCAGTCTTACCTTCCAACTTTGGACTGTCCAAAGGAAGCTTGGAGGGAACGACCGACCATGTTGGTTCATGACCAATCGGATCATTTTTCAATCTCGACAAGTCAGTTAGTTTTAACGTTGCAAGGAAAGGTATTCTAGGTTTAGACATTTGATTCCAAGCTCCTTAATAAGGTTGGTTCACATAGGGTTAATTATTATAGACACCATGGCCTTGGCTAGTGGGATAGTAACCTCATCCCATTTGACCCATGTAGGGTTGCATATTGTAGTTTGGATTACCTTGAGGCTGGGGTTCTACGAAGCCATATTTAGGATACTGATAAGTGGGTTGATACTCAGACCCATAAGGTGTATAATGTTTTCCATAAGATGTTCCATAAGAAGGTCAATAAGACTGTCCATATGGTTTTCCGTAATATGGCCTATAAGATTCTCCATAAGACTGTCCATAAGACTGTCTGTAACACTTCCCATGAGTCATTCCATAAGACGTTCCATACCTGGATGACACATGAGGAGGAACATATCCTTGTGGCACTACGGTGTGACCAGACATGGGACGAACATGACTAACGGTAGAACTCTGGCACGAAGGACCACTGGAGTTAGGAGGAGGATGTGTCATCAAAAAAAAATTTGAAGGAATTGGTGTTGAAGACGATGGAATATGGGAAGGGATGTTACTTATGCCCCCAATATTCACATGTCTAGGATTTGGCCCTTGAACGGGGATGGGAGTACTAGGCCTAGGATGCACAGGTGAAGGTCCTGCCACCACATAGATGGAAGGTGTAATATGACTAGTTCTACCAAACCTCTCCACCTGGAAAGGAATGGAAGTGCCCCCAGGCACAGCACCTGGGTCAAGACCTGAACCAACATGGAGTACTAGATCAGGCATGCCATACCTAATCGTGCTAGTGCTAGTGGGTGCATGTTGAGTCTCATGGTTCAGACCATGTGACCAATACCGGTGGTTCACATTCATGTAGCCCAAAAATTGTGATGGATCGTCAGGTGGTGTCCCAGTAATAGAAGGGTCAGATCCAATCGGATTCCCATATGTGCTTGAAGGTTCAACCTCCTATACAGGAGGCAGAAGATAGGAGAGATTCGGGATCTCAGGCTCATGATCACTCATGGTGAGATGTGTGTGTGAATCAAAGTGAGAAGTAGTCCTCCTGGACTGTCTGGTTCTCTCTTCCAAAGGAGGAGGAGACGTAGAAGGTGAAATTCCTGCTAAATGACAAGAACAAAAAAGTGTCACACCCAAATCCACTATGAACCAAAAAAAAGAAAAGACTCAATCTAAATACCCAACCCTAAGTAATCTAGCGTACACGGAGCACACTCCTAAGAAAATATACAGCCAAAAAAAAGAAAACCAAGGGGAGGATATGTGAGCTCCCGAATGCAGAAGGTATGCCTCTCCTAGGAGAGGCTTGAGACTCCCATACACTACAAGCGGAGGTTCGTAACAAATTATACTGGCCCTCATCTTCAATGTATAAAGTGACTATGTTGTTCAACCCCTACCTAGATAGTACACCTACAGAATAACCTCTGCAAGTACCCCCTGCAATACTTAGGTAAGGCAACTAAGGTCACCCCAATATAATCAATGCTCATGCGGATAGTCATCGGCGGGATCGATCGTATGGGCAGGGTAGAAAATCCCAAAGCCTGAAAGCACCAACCGATACCCCAAGGGTGCACCAACTGATACCTCAAAGGCCCTCGGATACGAATATGATCCTAGAAATATCTCTAGTGCTCACAAAAGTAACCAAGGGCTATCCCAATCAAAACCATGCACGTTTCCTCGTGCTTGAATCCTGTGTAAGAGGAGTTTCTTGAGAAACACTAATTATACCAATGATTTCTCTCTATCTCCTAGACAGACACCTAATTGTTTTTGTTTAGTAGTCTTGGAGAATTGACTCACAATGAACTATTCCAAGACTCTAAAACCTAATCTTGTTGGTGAACCCTATAAAAGAAAAAAGTGTAGTTCATTTTAATCAAGTGTTGATTTTGATGGCTATGATTACTCAAAATGAAAAGCTTGTGCAACTAATGATATTGTGACTCAGCAATGAAATAAATATGCACACCTAACAAACCATTCCAAGTGCAAATATTTTTTCAAATGAAAAGTAGGGTATGCCACTACATGAGATGCAAGTTTCTTCCTTCAAATGAGAGTGCAATCATTCCTAAATGAACACTTGGCTATAATTCAATAAGCAAAAATTAATGCAAGTACCATGCTAGTGCAAATGCAAGAATTCATAAGTATGCAAAAGCAAAAATATTTTTGTATTTTTTAAATAAATGAGATATAAAAAGTAATAACAAACCCTACAATTCTCAAACCTTGCAACCACTCACAGAAAGCAGCCAAGCAAGGAACTAAGATAAAAGAGACCTAATGCACTAATCCCAAAACAAAAAAGAGGAAATGAATGACAAGAACAAAACCTAATAAAAAATAGATCAAAAGGGGTCTCTGGTCAGAAATAGAGGTTGTATACAGACACCAACAACACCCAAGAAGACTCATCAATCATCAAAACTCACCCAACCACACTCAATCCTCCATATAAAGCTCAAAACCAAAGCATACGTGGTTGTGTGTAGTAAACCTGCATACATACATAGGTATTCAGGAGAAAACCACGTGTATACACGACTGTAATGCAAAAACTCGCATACAGGAAGAAAAAGAAGGTAAACTGATAAGCCAAGACCAAATTACTCCTACAAGACACTACTGGGAAAACATACCTCCATATCCGACACAGAAATAGAGAAATAAAGAGCAATTCAAGCACATTGTATACCAAAACCCCAAAGAAAAACAACTAGGAACCTCCCCAGCAGAGTCGCCAATTCTGTTGCGAAGAGAAACTTCCTATGGCTTGGGGGTACCACAACAGACAGTATGACACTAGAAATCAATCTTTCCCAATATGAAAGAACAGTAAGAAAATCTAACACTAAGGGATATCGAATCGTACCTTATTCTGGACGGTTGAAGTAGATCCCTGTTGAGATTTTCCAATGCAATTGCAATTACAATTTGCTCTCAACAACAACAAACAAAGCAAGCATGATATATATATAAATGTGTTAGAGCTATTATAGCATATATAATCAACCATGTATAAGCAATTAAATACATCCATTTATTCAATATTCATATTCAAAATGCACATGAATTGGATAGGAAAAGACATTTCTATTAATAAATCAGAGATACAATAGTGACAAACTCTATCGACACTTCTGCGAACCGGAGAAACCGAGTCCTCCACCACTTCAATCCCCCATCTCTCGATAGAAAGATCGCAAAGAAAAGTAAATATTGGGAAGAACATTATGTTCTCCAAGGGATAATGGGATGCATACTCAAGTATAAGAAAAATTGAGGCAACAATGGACTACAGTTTACTTGGTCTTTAATTTCTCCTCCTTCAATGTATCCAAGGGGTTCCTTATATAGCACTCCAAAGAGGTAATAGAGGGTCAAATCCGATCATTCTCAAGGAATTTGGAAGGCCAAGAGTCAAGTTATTCGGACTCAAATGAGGAAAACTCCAAAAATATTTTTCATTTTGCACACATCCCAATGTATGCGGGTTTGAGGTCAAAAGTTTCATATACATGCGAGTATTGCTTTAAAAGTTGCGTAGAGGTATAAACAGATAATTTTTGGGGATGATATTGGGACATCAAAGTATAATATAAGTCCATGGGGTCCAAAGAGTCTGCAGAAGGACAGGAAAGGCCATAAATGTGTGATCGACCTGATGTGGTAAATAAGCTATAAGAATATAACCTATTTATGAACATATTTCCTAATCATGAAAATAATGAAGAGGAAGATGATGATTTGTTCTTTCTATAGTGGATTCCAGGCTCGGGATGTAATTATGTAGAATCTCTTTCACCCAAACAAGTGTATTTTTTAAAACTATAAAACATTTGAAGACGAGTGCATATTGATGAGAGGCACAAGAGGAGATGCAAGAGTGTCATGATCTCCTAGTTAGAAAAAATAGAGGATGGGAGAAAGAATTGGGAGAGAGGGTAAGACAAGGAAAATCATTTTGGAAACCAACAAATGAAGGAAGTCGAATCTCATCTAGAAATTCTACATCAATCTCACTTTATCAAAGTCTACATCTAAAAAACATAACTATTCTATAAGTTGTTAGTTTGTTAATTATACATATTTGTCTATTAATCACTAATAATTTATTACAGTGGTCAAGTTTTGTATGTTGTTCATGTACAAGTAGTTTTCTAAGAAGATATTGTGGATCCCTAATTAATATTTTTCATACAATTTGATCCTATATTAAGACATTTAGTTGATTATGTCATTGATTATAGAGAAAAACAATGTCACCTAGGATGATGTCAATGAATATGATGATTGATTTCATAATAATATAATTTGTAGACCAATTTTTATGATGATGAAGTTTAAGAAGAGCAACATGAAGTTGACTATGACAATATCCCTTTAGAGATGTGGCATCGTAGGGTTGGAGAGTAGTTTTCATGTGATGATTAGTTGGAGGAAACCTTTTGTCGTGGAAATATTGTTAATATACAAAATCAAGAGGAATACAATGATTACAACAATCAATCTTCAAAGTTAGATTATCTAGTAGGCAACAATATGGATGATCTACAACATTATGAAATAAATCGTTAACAATATAACCTATCTATGAACATATTTTCTAATGATGAAAATAATGAAGATGAAGATGAATATCCAAATAATCATTTTAACCTTACTAGGGTGAGAAGAGCATGACTGGAGATAACACTACCACCTAATAAATTTAAAGAATTGATGCAATTATCATACATTAATGTCATGCCACCATCCCTTGATAATGAATAAGATGGTGAAAATGGTGTCCATGAAGAGGGATTGAAAGAAATTCTCATTAATTAATTTGGTGGTGGAAACAATTATGAGTAAGATGATGCTATAGTGGACATAATTGATTATACAAATCCATATTACAGCCAATGTAAGGCTAATTATACTAACATTAATTACTCCATCAAGCAAGCAACTAATATACATGTGTTTAAATTGGGTGCAAGTAGAAAATAAACACTTGCATACACATTAGTACTATTAGAATTCAGTTTATTGGTTGGCTGGTTGGAAAAAAACTTCAGTACCACCCCTCTAAAGTGAGTTGAATTTTATTTTTACATCATATTGTAAATTGATGTACCTAACTAGAAATTTATTTAATTCATTAATAATTAATTAGGTGAGTTAGTAATGGATTGATGTTTTATTGTCAACGAAAAACTTATGGGTAAACCCAAGAAATAATTATCCACATTCATGTATAGCACCCTTAGTAAACCTCACAGTGTAGACAATACCTAACCCAAGGGGATTCAAACTAGACACCTACTGGCATGAAACTAGCCAAATGACCAACAACATTGGTGACAACTAGTTAAGAAAATCCACTAGGTTGATAATGGATGGATTTTATGTTAAGGTATAATATTAAATGAAAATTAAAACATGTTTATAATTTCTCACATACTCATTTGATTTGATGTTTGACGATCTTACAAGGCACTAAAACGTAGAATATTTTATGAAGATAATGTGTTTCCATTAACTTTTAGAGAATTCACATTATTGTTGGATGAATTGTGGAACGAATATAAGAAAATTCAATCATGTAAGAATAATTGAATCTTAGTTTGAAGAAAACATCAAAATAAGGAAGACTGCATGATATGTAAAGAGAGGATATATCATAATGATGTATAAGGTCCTAGAGTTGCCAATAAGGTTTTAAGACAAATGGTAGTTATACCTAGAATTCAATTAATGTTTTATTGCAAGTCACACAATTGGTGGACTAGAATGTGAGGAATCAGAGTAAATATAGTTTCATGTGAAGTCTAGTGAACTTCAAATCAATGAAAAAATATAAAGGAAAAAAATTCAAAGATGAACTAGTATGCATCACCAGGTTCAATCTTGAATTGGGTAGAATTTTCCCATTCTCATTTTTATCATCTAATTATAGTGTTTTCCTAATTGGATTTATAAGAAACAATATTCTTCCATGGAAGTGTTTTAAAATAGAAACTTATGTTAATTATCATCATTCCAAGAAACCATGTTTTTGTTACATTGTTTATTGATGAGTGCAATCATTATGGAATGGAATATCTAATAATTTATGATATATCACGACTTCCATCAAACATGTCATTTATTTTTATGGTATACTCTGTCAAATTATTCATGATTTCACTATACTTAGAGAAAGTTTAAGTAAGAAAATTGATCTATATATTTATATTTCATAAACAATATGCAGTTCAACCTCTATATATTTAGTATGTTATTCTATTTGTAATGATAAACATTATTCCTTTTTATATTATAGGGATTCAAACATAAGATACATTTGCATGTCCAATATGCATAAACCAAATTGAAGAATAATATTCTAATGATCTACATAAATTTATTTATGCAAATGACATGATTTTTCTACCACTCGGCCATAATTTTAGAAATGGATTCAAGAATTAATTTGATAGAAAAACTAATTTTAGAGATCCTTCTAAGATTATGGGTCCAAGTAGGGGTGGAAAGTGTGGAGGGGATCATATATAATCCTAAAGTAAATAAAAAACTAGTCTCCACCTAGGTTTGTGTTAGTTTTTATTTAGATCTAATTAGTTTATCTTGGATCTTTATCTGAAAGAATAACAAGTACAAAAAGATACATAATATATAAACGATACACGAGACACAAATATTTTCATCAGGGAAACCATAAAGGATAAAACCCCGCAAACTTCCTCAAAATAGTAAGATGATCAAATACAGTAATAAGAAGTATTCAACATCTATCTATCTCTCCTCCTTTGTCTCTCTCTCTCTCTCTCATGCGAACCTGAGAGTGTGAGGTGTGTGTAGATGAGGGAGAGTGCCTCCCTATTTATACCTTTCAAGTGACTAACCAAACATAATACTGGGGCCCACTTGCCTTCCCTAACAGGGTCGACTTCTCCCATAGAGACTTCAAATACACATTACATGATGTTACACTAGGGACTATTGCCCCGACTTACAATAGAGGTTGTACCTCAAGGTCTAGACACAATTATGACATCCCAAAAGGAGGTAAACATCGTTAGGATTTATAATCCTCCCTTGTCCAAACTAGTCTATTAGATTATATATTCCTAACTTCGAAGTCATTTAGTTATTATTGGGTCCGCTAGTACCATTAGGTCCAGTTGGGCTAATAGGGCCATCTATACCAGTCACTAGAGTGTGGGAAACACAAATAGAGGTTAACTGCAACTAAATGCACCTTCATGCATCAGTTTTTGTGCCTCCTAAGACCAATCCCTACAATTTAGGATCCACTGGGAGTGTCAGCACCAACCTCCTTTAGTTGTTGGTTTTTGGTGACTATTCAAGCTAAGTTATGCTTTAGTTACATTCAGTTAGATGTCCTCCAATTTAGTTAGCACCAGTATTGCATGGCTGCATGTGGGAAGGAGTCATTTCTCACCTATTTCTCACCTATCACGTCAATTCAACTAGTTTAACTGATTGTAACTGGTGGAGAGACTGAATTAGAAATATTGGGTTAGCCTAGTGAACTCCGATAGTGATTTAGACACTTCTAGTTAGCCATTCAATCATGTTGAGTTGGTAGATTTAAATATTATCCACATGATTCGAATTCCCCTTCATGTAACACCATTATACACTACTAGGATTAATGAAGTTTATACTGTAATTATATTGAGAAATTCTTGTATGTTTCCTATGAGATTTGTTTTGTTTAGTGGGTATTATTCATTCCTTTTCACTGCAAATAATTAAGACTCTAATAGCACTCATTGCTTGAATATCAATAGAATATTAATTATAACATGGCATCAGAGCCTCCTTAAGAAAGATTCAAGTATGTCTACTCTCCATTATACACTAGAAGCAGTTGGGTTTCCACAAAAGTCCAGCAAAGAGTTCCTTCCTTCCTCTGAATTCATTCAGAGTGGCGGTGTGGGCGTGATAGACCCTGAAAAAGTGTACATGTCGAGAGGGAAGGCTTGATTTTGACATAGTGTGAATTATTTTTGGTTTTGCAGTGATATTTTTTAGGTACAACTTCGTATGGATTGGATATTATTTGTTCCTCTTCTTACTCCACCCACAAGATAGGGCCAGAATGGAAATTGAAGATGATTTCATCTCTAAAGAGAAAAGGTCTCTATGAGGTATCTATTGGACTTGGTAAAAATTCTTATGAAGATGATGAATGGCTAAATGATGGTGATAGAGATTTTGGAACAATATGTTTGGCATTTTCTCCAAGCTTGTGCTAACTTATTGATTCTGTTGAATACCCAAAGGATCTCTGGACAGAATTGGATAGAACCTTTGTCAAGAACAATTAGGATAATTATATAAATTTGGAGAGCACACTGAGCACCACAAGAGTTATTTATTCAAATGTATCGACCTCTACTCTATCTGATGAAGTTGTTCAAGATGAAGAAGAAGCAAAATCTTCTACAGAGTGAATTCGAATTGAAGAAAGTCTCCTTGGAGTGACTCCTTCTCCTACTACTCCAGAAGTTTATGAGATCTTTGATATATCATATTCTCATATGGATGATCCAGAAGAAGAAATTTTAATATTTTTTAGTGAAGAAAAACTCACCTTCCATTCTATGCAAAAATTCTCCAATGATTCTTCTATTTTAAATTTTGTGCATAGTTTACTAGTGATTGTTTCAGAAAATAAAGAGGAATTTGATTTCTCTATCTCTAATGATGTTGCTAGTGTGCATAAAAGTAATAATTTAGATATTTTGGAAATTATATCAGATTGTAGTAGTGATAAATTCACTATCATTGATCTAGAGCTTCCAACAAATTCCTACATGATTGCATGCACCAATACTTAGAATTTTGAAGGAGAAAATTGTGCATCTACCATCTCGATGGAGCACACTCTTGGATCTGATATGAACTTATTTAGATCTGATATGATATTATGTGGATATTATATGGTATCATTTGGTTCAATTTTTAAGTTTCAATAGCTTCCATTCATACTTGTAGTTGTTCTTGTCAATTTTGGTGTGAAAAATCAAGTACCGCAATTCTCCTTCGAAATTAATGTTGGTGATTTGATGTCAATTTTCTCTCATGAGTTTGCTGATATTATATTTTGTGAATATTTGGATATTTTTGAATAAATATCAATATTTAGGAGTGATCCAATCGTTCTCTTTGATCTTTATCTTCCAACAAATTCCTACATGATTGCATGAACCAATATTCAGAATTTTGTTGAAAAAGGAGAAAACTATGCATCTACCATTTTCGTGGGGCACTTGGATTTATTCCAAATGATTGGATCTGATATGAACTTATTTGGATCTGATAGGATATTATTTGGTTCAATTTTTAAGGTTCAAGATCCTACAATAATACTTGTAGTTGTTCTCATCAATTTTGGTGTGAAAAATCAAGTACCAAAAATCTCTTTCAAAATTTATGTTGGGGATTTGATGTCAGTGTTCTTTTATGAGTTTGTTGATATTATATTTTATGGATATTTGGATATTTTGAAAATAATATCAGATTTTAGGAGTGATCCATTCACTCTCATTGATCTTGATCTTCTAGGAAATTCCTAAATGATTGAATGCACCAATACTCAGAGTTTTGAAGAGGGAGAAAATTGTGCATCTACCATCTCGGTGAAGCACTTGGATTTGTTTGACACTCTTAGATATGATATGAAATTATTTGGATCTAATATGATATTATTTGGTTTAGGTTTTAAGTTTCAAGAGCTTTCAGTAATGCTTGTATCTATTCTCATCAATTTTGGTGTGAAAAATCAAGTACCGCAAGTCTCCTTCAAAATTGTTGCTGGGGATTTGATGTCATTCCACACTCTTGGATCTTATATTAACTTATTTGTATCTGATATGATATTATTTGGATCTGATATGAGATTATTTGGTTCAAGTTTTAAGTTCCAAGATCCTTTAGTCATGCTTATAGCTGGTCTCATCAATTTTGGTGTGACAAATCAAGTACCGCAAGTCTCCTTCAAAATTGTTGATGGGGATTTGATGTTAGTTTCCTCTTATGAGTTTGATGATATTATATTTTATGAATCATTGGTTATTTCCAAAGCTATATCAGATCATGGATCTCAATCATTCTCTCTCCACAGTCCCACGGCTTATCTACCTTTCTATTTGATCACATGCTCATCTCCTCACATAACTAGTAAAGATGGAGACATTATGCATTCACCTGGAAACATGATCCTAACAGTTGGAGCTGATTATACATCACATGGTTCGATGTTCAAGGCTGAAATATATCCGTTTCTTTGGTGTTCCTCACATGGTTTGAATTCTTGAGCACTTTTTCTCTCTCATTGGTTGATTCCAGTTGCTCTACATGGGTCTAGTTTTCATCTAGCATTTGTCTATATTTTTTATTCAGTTGAGCATATTCTTCTTCTTCTAAAGAGGAATATTCCTTCAGACATAATCATTTAGTTTGGATTCAAAGGTTCACATGCACAGATTTAGGATGATGCTGCACAGAAGAACTAGAATACTACTTTGTTATTGCATAGTGCTACAAATTGCATCAAAAGATTTTGCAAATTTTTAACTTGTTTTTCCTGATTCCTGCTTATTTTGGGGGGGGGTTCCCATGAGGTTTTCCCCTATTTCCTCAGTTTATTAAGAAATATTTTTTATTCTTTTAGATTGTATATGGGTGACTTTTGGCCTTGTTTCCAGGGCCCGCAGTTGTCCAAATTAGGATTCAGGGGGGTGTTAGGATTTATAATCCTCCCTTTTCCAAACTGGTCTATTAAATTATATTTTCCTGACTTGGGAGTCATTTAGTTATTATTGGGTCCACTAGTACCATTGGGTCCACTTGGGATAATAGGGCCATCTATACCAGTCACTAGAATGTGGGGAACACAGACAGAGGTTAACTGCAACTGACTGCACCTTCATGCATCAGTTTTTGTGCCTCCTAAGACCAATCCCTACAATTTAGGAGCCACTGGGATTGTTGGCACCAACCTCCTTCAATTGTTCGTAGTTGGTGACTAGTCAAGAAGTTATGCTCCAGTTACATTCAGCGAGATGTCCTCCAGTTTAGTTAGCACCAATATTGCATGGCTGCATGTGGGAAGGTGCTAGTTCTCACCTACTTCTCACCTACCACATCATCTCAACTAGTTTAACTAATTATATCTTATGCAGAGACTGAATTAGATATATGGAGTTTTCCTAGTGAACTCCTATAGTGATTTAGACACTTCTAGTTAGACAGTTAGTCATGTTGAGTTGGTAGATTCGAATCTTATCCATGCGATTCGAATTCTCCTTTATGTAAAACCATTGTATACTGTTGGGGTTAATGAAGTTTATACTGTAATTATACTGATCAATTATTGTTTATTTCCTGTGAGATTTTTTTTGTTCAATGGGTATTATTCATTCCTTTTCACTGCAAATAATTAAGAATCTAATAGCACTCATTTCTTGAAGATCAATGGCATATTAATTCTAACAAACACATATCCAATTGGGGGTACAACAACATACAATGATAATTGATCCGTCGGACCTCAACTTGAGTGCATTAAAATTTTTTAAAAGAATGTGTTTTCTAGTTTGCTTAATTCATGAAATAGCATCAACAGAAATTAAATGCCTAAATAGAAATGAAAAGCAAAACTGATAACCATATGTGGGAAAAAAAACACAAAATCAGAGAGTCACAAACAGAAGTTGATAATGAAGTTCACCCCCTCCACTGGGCTACGTCTTCGGGTCCCTCTCCAATGGGTACTGATCCAATTAATCTTTTAAAATGGTACAAAATGGTTCTGGAATCAACTTCAGCAACTGTAAACAGAATGTTGTACAAAGTCTTCAAGACCTCTCTTCTGAAAATTACAAAATGGCCTTCAAAAAGAGAAAAAAGCCAAATCATAACAGAGTATAGTCGACTTCACATACAAACAGCATCTAAAAATTAACAGCAAAACTCTTGGTGCTTCTCATAACAGAAAAGCGATGCTCGGTGTCTAAGCAAATTGAGGTCCGATGGATCATATTATGGTATCAGAGCAGGTTAACTGCGTGTGCAAGTTTGTGAATGCTTACCAGGTCCAGGTTAAATCTTGGTGAAGGAGAATTAATTGAAGAAGATCCTGAGATTGGCTCAAGGAGAACATTCTCAAGAACCATGTCTTCTCCACGAGGGGAAGAAGAAGGACATACAGAACGGGAAAAACCTGTTATTTCTGAAACTGAGTTTTTGGAGGTTTTTATCATT
This sequence comes from Pseudotsuga menziesii, assembly GCA_001517045.1. Classification (NCBI taxonomy): domain Eukaryota; kingdom Viridiplantae; phylum Streptophyta; class Pinopsida; order Pinales; family Pinaceae; genus Pseudotsuga; species Pseudotsuga menziesii. The sequence continues at coordinate 478,684 of LPNX010212566.1, read as the reverse complement.
ATGAAATCCATGATGGAAATTCTACTTGATGAGCGAGCAGAAAGGAAGAAGAAAGAAGAAGGCTCTTCATCCAAAGATGCAGAAGTAAAGAAGGAAGAAAAGGGTAAAGGAGTAGGAGGTGATGGTGATCCTCCTAAAACTAATCAAACTTTCTCTTCTTCTCATACTTCTCATTCAAATAATGCAAGTCCTAATATGCCTTATTTCAAATTGGATGTGAAATTTGAATTGCCAATTTATAATGGAGATTTAAATGCTAAAAAGTTAGACAATTGGATCAAACAGCTTGAAGTATATTGCAGGGTGCAAGGCATTAATGATGACCCTTCCAGGATTCAATTGGCCACTTTGAGGATGAGTGGTATGGCTCTTACTTGGTGAGAGAGCAAGATTCAGCAATATCTTTGAAAGAATGGTAAAATTATTTCAGTTTGGAATGAATTCATTGAAGTATTAAGGAAGCAATTTTATCCTTTAGGACATATTCAACAATTAACCATGAGTTGGCAAATGTTTAGACAAGCTAAAGGACAAGGCATTCAAGACTATACTCATGAATTCAGAAAGAGGGCTACTGCATTGAATGTTTCATTAGATACACAGGAAACTCTTCTTAAGTACATTGGTGGCATGCATTCTTATTTGAGACATACTTTGTTGATGTTTAACCCCAGTAATTTGGATGATGTATGTGTTCAAGCTACACATTTAGAAGCTAGGGGTAAGCATGCTAATGATACTTTTGTGAAGAAATCATTTGAATTTGACAGCAAATTGAAAGGTAAATATAAGGGGAAAAAGAAGATGGCTACTGTTAATAAAGAGGGTGAAAAGCCTACATGTTCGCATTGTCAGAAGGGACATGATGTCTCTAAGTGTTGGAAAATTCATCTGGAGTTAAGGCCAAAGAAGTACGGAGGAAACAAAGATAAGGGCAAAGCAAAGGCTACTGCACCAGTTATTCAATACTCGGGATCCGACTCAGGTGATGAAACAAAGGTTACAGCTGTCGGAATCCAGGGTAAGAATAAAAGTATCTCACTTCCCATTGATGCAAAATCAAGTTCTAGTGCAAGTACAAATCTGCCATCTACTTTGAAGCAAAATGATACAAATAGAAGTGCACTGTTTCATGTTCGTGTCATTGCAAATCACACAAAGATTGATACATTGTTTGATAGTGGTTCACAAGTAAATATGATATCAGAAGAAGTGGTTAGGAAATTGCATTTAGTTATTATGCCTCATGAAAAAACCTATCCTCTTGGTTGGGTTACTAATGATACACAATTGCAAGTTACAAAGAAATGTGTATTAAAGTTTGCCATTACTGGAAAGTTCAAAGATGAGGTAGAATTGGATGTAGTACCACTTGACATTTGTGGAATTGTACTTGGGAGTCCATATTTGTATGACCGAAAAGCAATCTTTTATAGAGAGCAGAATAGGTATCATCTTTTTAAAGATGGTGTGGAATATATTGTACAAACACATAAGACGAAAACAAATCTAGCAATAGTCTCCGCAGGACAAATGAAGAGGCTGGTAAATGCTAGTAAGATTTTGTGTTAATGATGGTTAAGGTGAAAAATGATGAGATCTCTAAATCTTTTGAGGGATGTGATCCTAAACATAAATCTGATATGATTGAAATTATTTCTGAGTATGATGATTTATTTCAAGATCCGAAAGGGTTACCACCAAAGAGAGAAATTCAGCATGAGATACATTTGTAGCAGGATGTGCCACTCCCGAACATAGCCATGTACCGGATGTCTGTAATGCAAAATGAGGAAATCAAGAAGTAGGTTCAGGAGCTGATTGAGAAGGGGGTCATCCAGCCAAGCACTTCTCCTTGTGGTTCTCCTATAGTCTTGGTTCCGAAGAAGGATGGGTCTTGGAGGATGTGCATCGACTATAGGGCCCTTAACAAAATCACCATTAAAAACAGGTATCCTCTTCCTCGCATTGATGATTTGCTTGATCAGTTGAAACATGCAACTTACTTTACAAAAGTGGATCTACATAGTGGGTATCATCAAATCCATGTTGCTGAAAATGATGCCTGGAAAACAACGTTTAAAACAAAATAGGGTTTGTATGAATGGCTTGTGATGCCTTTCGGGCTCTGTAACGCACCTGTTACTTTCATGCGGGTCATGAATGATGTCTTTCATACATTCATTGATGATTTTGTAATTGTATATCTGGATGATATCCTGGTGTTTAGCAAAACTTGGGAGGAACACATTGTACATGTGAAGGAAGTTTTAGATGTACTGAGGAAGGAGAAGCTTTATGTAAAAATGTCTAAATGTGAGTTTGCTAAAACTTCTTTAGTATATCTGGGCCATATTATTGGTGGAGGCCACCTGTGAGTGGACCCAGCCAAGTTTGTTGTCATTGTAAACTGGCCACGGCCTAACACCGTTACTGAAATCAAAAGTTTTCTGGGTGCGGTTCAGTATTGGAGGAAATTCATTTCTGGGTTTTCTTCCATTGTTGCTCCATTACATGCGTTGACAAGTGTTAAAGAAATTTTCCAGTGGATAGGCAAGCATCAGAGAGCCTTCGACACTTTGAAGGAAAGGATTAGCACATCACCAGTTCTAACGTTGCCAGATTTGCAGCAGCCGTTTGAGATCGAAACAGATGCCAACGGGTTTGCCATGGGAGCCGTTTTGATGCAAGAGAGGAATCCAGTATGTTACCATTCAGAAACATTCTCTACTGTGGTAAGTAACTATCCGACTTATGACAAAGAGTTGTATGCTTTAGTATAGAGTGTGAAGAAGTGGAAACATTATATCATGGGAAAAGAAACAGTCATACATACTGATCATCAGCCACTTCAATATCTGAAATCTCAAACTAAAGTACAGCAAAGTAGGCATTTAAGATGGATGGGATTCTTGAAACAGTTTCATCTCGTAATTAAATACAAAAAGGGAATTCATAATAAGATAGCAGACATGTTATCGAGGCCACCTACCAACGCTTCAATCATTCTTCAAAACAGTTCATTAACACATGAAAGATACATTGAACAATATGCAGAAGATAAAAAATTTAAGAATGTATATGCATCACTGATACATGGTAAATAGGAAGAGAACTATTACATGCATAATCAACTCCTGTATCATCTCGGTAAACTCTGTATTCCAGAGAAAGAGAGAATACATGTGATCCGAGAAGCACATAGTTCATTGATTGCATGAAATTTTGGTGCAAGTAAAACATTGTCTGTATTGCAGAATCATTGTTATTGGCCTCAGATGCAAGAAACTGTAGCTAAATATATACGAGGATGTGGTATGTGTGCAACAAGTAAGCCTAGCAATAGGAAATTGGGTTTGTACACACCTCTTCCAGTTTCTTCTCGTCCCTGGGAAAGCATTTCTATGGACTTTGTAGGAGGACTACCTATGTCTAGAAAAGGTCATGATTACCTATATGTTGTTGTGGACAGATTCAGAAAAATGTGTATCTTAATGTCATGTAACAAACAGATCACTGCTGAACAAACAGCTCATCTATTCTTTCAGAATGTTTGGGTACATTTTGGGCTACCCATGTCTATTGTATCTAATCGGGATTCCCGGTTCTTGGGAGAATTTTGGTCAACTTTATGGGAGCTTATGGATACTAAACTTAAGAAAAGTACATATTTTCATCCACAGACCGATGGGAAAATAGACGTAGTAAACATAATAGTGGTTCAGCTTCTCAGAGGATATTATAGTAAACATCCTAAACTTTGGGATGATCAGTTGCAGTATATACAGCATGCTTACAATCATGCAGTTCATTCTTCCACGAAAAGATCTCCTTTTGAAACTTGTTTTGGTTATCTGCCAAAAACACCGATGGACTTCTCTTTTGGAAAAGATGCAATGGATGGAAATCATGATGCAGATAAAGCTCTAAGATTCATCCATAGAATCCAAGCAGTACAGTAGGTAGTTCAGGAACAGTTGGAGAAGAGTCGGGCAAAGTAAAAAGCCAGGCATGACAGGCATAGAATTGATCATCAATTTCAGGTTGGTGACAAAATTTGGTTACATATCACCAAGGAAAGAATGAAAGGTGAAGGTAAAAATCTTAAGCCTATCAGGTATGGTCCTTTTGAGATCTTGGAAAAGATCAGTACTAATGCTTTTCGCTTGAATTTACCTCCATACATGCAAATTTATTCAGTTGTCAATGTTGAGAATCTTAAATTGTATGAGCCTCCTATGATCATGGATGAGGAAACTAACATACAGACTCCTTCAATTGATGATATGGCACCTGTATACATGAAAGAGCTGTAGGATGATGTTATTCTTGACATAAATGTAAGGACTTCACGAAGGGGGAATGTTGAGTACGTTCGAGTAGGGCTTAAAGGCATGCATACTAGCAAAGCAAGATGGATGGAGATTGGAAAAGTGAGGGAGCTGTACCCTCACTTACTTGCAGAGTGACTTAGGCTTTTGGTGGTCCAAAAGCTCTCCAATGGGGAGGAATGATCCGGTGGATTATTCATCTTCAAAAATTACACTGATCCAATATGATAAAATGGTTATTAATTTATGGTGCGCAGCTCGACATAACATCGCATGGTGCGCGGTTCGACATAACATCGCATGGTGCATGGTTCGACATAGCATTGTGTGGTGCACGGTTCAACATAGCATCATGTGGTGCGTGGTTTGACATAACATCGCGTGGTGCACAATTCAACATAACATCTCATGGTTCGAACGGTCAAGTCTTACGGTTAAGACTTGGCATCTGGTGATTTGTGCACTGTCAAGAGGTAATATAAAATGGGTTGTAACATGCTTGCGCAGTTAGTTGGAAACGTTTTGGCGGTCTTGCACGCCGTCCAGGGGGGAACCTCGAATGGTTCATGGAAAGCCCGCGCGGTCAAGTGCATATCCTATAGCGGTCTTGTGCACGGTTAAAATGAGGGTGCGCGGTCACGTTTGCTGCGACATTTGTGGAGTCTCATTATATGCTGCAACATTGGTATGCTGCGACAACGGATCTGTTATAGAGCGAAGTTCTCATGTGAAACAGTTATATGCTGCAACAGCGGATGTAACCTTTGTAACAGCTCTAAATGTGATGGATATATCTTGTATGGTGGGATAGCAATACCATATATGGTATTAGATGGAACCATTGGGAACCGCTATGACATGTGGCGGAACAGAAATGAATGTGACGTACAGCTAGTTGAAACGTTTCAACGGAAATGATTATAGGTGGAATATGAAAAGACGGGTAGCAGACGAGTCGAGCCCGTTACTTATCCTCCCACCGAACGCTTAAATAGACGATTCGGGCCACATTGGAGGGGGGAGTTCAGTTTGCTTAGAGCACCGAGCATCGTTTTTCTATTATGAGAAGCACCGAGAGTTTTGTTGTTAATTTTCAGATGCTGTTTGTATGTGAAGTCGACTATACTCTGTTATGATTTGGCGTTTTTTTCTTTTTAAAGGCCATTTTGTAATTTTCAGAAGAGAGGTATTGAAGACTTTGTACAGCATTCTATTTATAGTTGCTGAAGTTGATTCCATAACCATTTTTTACCATTTTAAAATATTAATTGGATCGGTACCCATTGGAGAGGAACCCAGAGACATAGCCCAGTGGAGGGGGTGAACTCCGTTATCAACTTCTGTTTGTGACTCTCTGATTCTGTGTTTTTTTTCCCACATCTAGTTATCAGATTTGCTTTTCATTTATGTTTAGGCATTTAATTTATGTTGATGCTATTTCATGAACTAAGCAAACTGGCAAACGCATTCTTTTAAAAACTTTTAATGCACTCAAGTTGAGGTCCGACAGATCAATAATACACATCAAAATATCTTTTGAAGTTACAAATACATCAATGCTCCCTCTTAACTAGAAAGGTATTATCTCTCTTCTACAGTCATCAACACATATGGTCAAGTCTTCATCATCATAGTTGTTTCCGTCATCATATTCTTATCGAACATCAAATGGTACTATCTGTCATCGGAAGTTTCTATAGAGCCATCCCTCTCTTGACTGGGTGTAGGCCTAGTCCTCATCCAGGTGTTCATCACATCTCGAGCAAAACATCTCATAGGAATGGTTCAAGACATTCTTTACATTATCACGACAATAACCTGTGTCTCCTACCTTCATCTCATCGTATCCAAATCAACTCTTTTGTCTTGCACTTAAGAAAACAAAGAAAAATTCTTTAGATGCAAATCAACTTGCATTATTTCACCATAGGAGTAAGCAAGGATATTTTCATGTCATTAAGACAACTCGTAGATTCTATTATGCGAGAATCACCTAAGAGCACACTCAGTGCATTATTTCTATGCACGGTCAACCTGTGTTATACCAATAAAGGGAGAACTACCTAGGTGCACCTATTGTGCTTCATGGCCTTATCATGTCAACATGGAAACACATATATAGATATATATGTAAGGATTGATTACAACCAAACAACCTGCTACATCAGGGCCTTTTACATTCCAGGTCAAACTTAAGGACTTATTACATCTTAATAGCCTACGTCTACGATCTTTTGCGTTCAGAAAACCTTCGGGGCATATTACATTTGAGTAACCTACGTACCATGTCAGGGATATGTTTACACTTAGATAACCCACATGACTTATTAAATTTGAGTAACCTGCGTACCATGTGAGGGCTCATATTTACACTCAAGTAACATGTCACAACACTAATTACCTCCAAGGATAACCTGCGATCTTCGTCGGGACTGATTACATCTGAGGAGAACCTACATGACTGATTACGTTTGAGCATCCTGCTTCACCAGTATTTTTCCTGCTCGAAAAACCTGTCTCATTTCCCATGTGAGATATTATGCATCATCTATTTCTAGCATAGAAACACATCAAGACTGATTACATCCAAGGATAACTTGCGAGCTTCTCTAGGACTTATCCAAGGATAAACTACAGGACTAATTATGTCTTAGTAACCTATGATCTTCACCAAGATGTTATGCTTAGAAAAACCTGTCACTCTAGCTATGTGAGAACACATCACTCCCTCTTTCGAGGGGTCTCGATTTAGATCACACCAAGTATTTCTTTAAAGTACTCAAACTTCACTCTAGCTAGAGGCTTGGTCAACACATTGGCTATCTTCTCCTCCATTGCCACGTACTGGAGCTTCACTGTGCCTCTCTGCACCATATCCCTCATATATTGGAACTTGATCTCGATGTGCTTCGACTTGTCATGGAACACTGGGTTTTTCAACAGCTTAATGCAACTCTGATTGTCGCAAAAGATACAAGTCACATCCAACTGGAGATCAAACAAGTCAGACAGTAGCTTTCACAGCCACACTGCCTCGCAATTTTCCAAGCAAGTGGAAACATACTCTGCCTTGGTTGTACTCAGTGACACACATGATTGCTTCCTGATGAACTAGGATATCATGCCATATACCAAACTTAAGTAGCAACCTGATCTTATCTTCCTGTTAGTTGCACTACCTTCCCAATCCGAATCAACATAACCATGTAGTTTAATATTCTGAGTTGCATCATATTTGAGGCAATAATCTACAATACCTTTTAGGTACCTCAGAACATGCTTTGCAGCTATCAAGTGAACATGTCTCGGATCTGTCAGGAACTGGCTCAGGGTGTTCACTGCAAATCATATGTCAGGTCTCGTATTCATCAGATAAATCAATGAGCCAATCATCTGACGATACATCATGGCATCAACTAACTCAGATGAAGCATCACTTAGAATCTTCAAGTTAGATGCCATAGGTGTGGCTATCGCCTTGCAGTCCAACATTCAGAATCTCTTCAAAAAATCCACTGCATACTTTCCTTGACCAAGGAAAATCCCATATGCAATCTACCACACCTCCATGCCTAAGAAGTAGTGCCTCATACCTAGGTATTTCATCTTGAACCCTGTAGAAAGTCTCCTCCTTGTATATTTAATGAGTTCCTCATCGCCTATCAAAAACAAGTCATCGACATATAGGAGGAGTATCATTGATTTTTTGTCTTCCACCTTGAAGTAGAGGTTGTAATCCACTTTACTCTTTGTAAATCCCAAGCTCATCAGTAAGTTATACATCTTGTTGTGCCATGTCCTTAGTGCTTGTTTCAATCCATACAAGGAATTATTCAATTTGCACACATGGGTCTTCCTATCATGTGTCTCTAATCCCAGCAGTTGTTCCATGTATGCTTCCTCCTTGACTACACCATTTAATAAAATTGTCTTGACATCCACTTGGTGTATTTTCCATTTCATAACTGCTCCCAATGCAAGTATGGTCCTAATGGAATTGTGCCTTGCCACATATTCAAATTTTTCTTCATAGTCTATGCCTTATTTCTGTGAGAAGCCTCACGCTATGAACCTTTCCCTGTATTTCTCAATGTTCTCATATGCAGCATGCTTGATATTGTAGATCCAATTTGAAGTCACAACATACTTATTCTCTGGTCTCAGAACTATCTCCAAGACATCATTCTTCATGATCGACTGATATTCCTTGATCATAGCATCCTTTCGTTCTTTATTTTCTATAGCCTCTTCATAGGTGGAAGGTTCCATGTCAATGATGTCACACAATAGGGCCACATAGCTATTGTAGGTATTTTCCCTTTTTCTCTCTCGATGTATTCCTTCTGAAGCACTATACCTTTCAGCTTCTTGTATGAGCTCCCATGCCCATGTTAGTTTCCTCTTGTGAGATTCCTTCTTGAGGATTGTCTCTATCAATTCTTGTGGTTTCGTCATGTCATGATATTCATGGTCTTCTGCAATTTCTTCTACAATTTCCATATCTCGGACTCTCGTCTCTTCAGGTTCATCGACTTCCTAAATAGGTTTCCTCTTGAATATGAAGTATGTCTAGTCTTCATCAAAGGTTACATCTCTACTGATGTCAATATTCTTGAATCCTAGGAAGTATATTTGATAGGCCTTTGATGTATCACTATATCCTACGAATATAACCTTCCTCCTAAAAGGATCGAGCTTGGTCCTTTTCTCCTTTGGGATATATGTATGTACACCAGGAAACCAAATATTCTCAGATGGATGACTTATGGTTTCTCTCTTGATAAATCCTCTTCAAGAGTCTTATTGTCAAGTACTCAATGAGGAGTATGTTTATGTACATACATAGTTGTTCTTGTTTCCTTCACCCAAAGGTGCATAGGAAGATCATGGTCATGCAACATTGCACTTGCTTCTTCCTTGATGGTTTGGTTCTTTCGTTATGCAACCCCATTCTACTAAGGATTGTATGGAGTTCCCAACTTCCTCTTAATCTCAGACTCTCTAAAGAGTTCCATGAATTCTTCCGAAGTGAATTCTCCGCCATTTCTGACCGTAGAATCTTGATCTTGCTATCATTCTAGTTCTCGAACAAGGCTTTATATTCCTTAAATTTATTGAAAACTTAACTTTTCCCTTTCAATAAATATATCCCAAGTCTTAGGTGAGAAATAATCTGTAAAGGAAACACAGTACACATACCTGCTTAATGAGCTAGAATACATGGGTCCACATAAATCTGAGTGTACTATCTCTATTGTTCCTTTGGCCTTGCTCTCACTGCTAGGAAATGTATTCTTCGCATTCTTTCCTTGTGCACATCCTTTGCAAATTCCTTCATGCTTTTCCTGGATCTTTGGAAATCCTGAGACTACTTCACTTGCCATCAGTAGTGCACATGTACAAGCCTTTTGTGCCACAGTTCGCTTGGTTCAATTGACTCATGAACCAGTGCTTGTTTAGGTTGTCCCTTTAGCTTATACAAGCCTTCGTCTTCTTCTCCAATTATTTTTGCATTCTCTATTGTCTTTCCCCTAGGCCACATTAGAACTTGGCCATCGAAAAATACAACCCTAATTCCCTTTCCATCTAGTGCAGAGATGGAGGGGAGATTCTTCTTCAATCCTGGAACATATAGCAAATCCTTCATCTTTAACGATTTCCCGGAGTCAAGCTTGTATGAACCTTCTCCACTCCCTTTTATGGGGTATTGATAATCATCCCCAAGTTTCACCTTGTGTGGTGACTTAGGTTCAAACATATTAATGAATGATTCCTTGTATCTCGTCATGTGTTTAGAAGCTCCACTATCCACAAGCCAATCATTTCTTTTGTGTGAGATAGTGCCAGTAAGTGTTTATATTAGCACATACTCTGCATATAAATCATCCTTCTCGCATTTAAATATTTTCTTTGTTGGTTCATCATCTTCATCAATATGAACATGGTGTCTCTTTTTCCTAATGGGACAATCTCTTGCAAAATATCCATTTTCATCACAAGTGTAGCATCAAAAATTTGAAGTGTCTCTTTTGGTCTTTTTCTATTTTTTCTCCTTCTTCTTGTTGTGATGAAAGTTCTCCTTATTCTCCTCCTTCTTGTTTGGATGAAAGTTCTCCTTATTCTTCTTCTTCTTGAATTTCTTCCTAGTGTGAACTATGAGAGATTTATATTTAGTTACTCCCCTCTTCTCTTCTCTTGTCATGAGTCAAGCTTATTCTTGTGCACATTCTTCTCAGAGTCTGTTGAAAGAGGACAGCCTCCTTTTTGCACAAATCCCTTGAATGAATGAGTCCCATGATCTAGGGAGACCATTCAAGGTAGTATTACAATTTTTCCTTCTTCGACTGCTTCAAGTTGTTCTTTTATTTGAGAAACCCTTGTGAAGTAAGATTGGATAGTCTTGGATTTCGGTATCTTAACATTCTTCAACTGGTTCCTCAAATTCATCTTTCAGTTTATGTTCTTTCCTTCGAACATCTTTGTCAAATCATCATATACATACTTCAGTCTCTTAAATGAAGACACATGGGGGATGAGGTGATCCTTAATAGAATCTACAATGATTCTCTTGGTCGTAGCCATGCTTGTCTTATGAGAATCCTTAGCCTCATCTCCCTTTGGTTCTGGAACTTCTCCAGTGATAAACTGATCCAAGTGATCTTCTTCAAGGATCATAGAGATTGTGTACTTTCATGCTTGGAAGTAATCATCCCCTCCAATCTTGTCCTCAAGCTGAGTATGGTGAGTCATATTTTCAAATGAGAACCTCAAATGGAAATAGAAAAGATTTAGATCTTACCTATTTGAGGTGTCCGACCTGGTTCTAGAGCTGGATAACCAAGGGTTTGTTAGTGAAACCATCATTTTCCAAATGTCGATTTTGGGATTTCTATTTGGAATGAAAGATGCACCTCCTTTAGGCAAGTTTCTCAACATGGTCACTTTCTGAAAACTAAGGTGGGAAGCCTCTGAAACTTGATTCCCTAAGTCCTCCCGGCAACAATGACAAGGTCAAAATGAAACTTCTTCAACTTGGAAACTACTTCCACCAAAATATGTTCCCTACTAAGGTGAGTTATCCTATCCCTCTTTTCTTGATGATCTGTGGAGTGAAAACCTTAAACTAGGAATCCCTAGTTTATATTGTCATTTAGTGCCTTCTTTCATATAAGCTCTGATAACATGTTAGTTTTTCTTTAGATATGATTAGTTTATCTAGGATCTTTATCTGAAAGAATAACAGGTATAGAAAGATGCATAAGATATAAAAGATACACAAGACACCAATATTTTCATTGGGGAAACCATAAAGGAGAAAACCCTGTAAACTTCCTCATAATAGTAAGATGATAAAATCCAGTAATAGGAAGTATTCAGCAACTATCTATCTCTCCTCCTTTCTCCCTCTCTCTCTCTCATGCGAACTTGATAGTGTGAGGTGTGTGTAAATGAGGGAGAGTGCCTCCCTATTTATACCTTTCAAGTGACTAACCAAACATAAGACTAGGGCCTACTTGTCTTCACTAATAGGGCCAACTTCTCCCAGAGAGACTCCAAATACACATTACATGATGTTACACTAGGGACTATTGCCCCGATTTACAACGGAGGTTGTACCTCAAGGTTTAGACACAATTAAGACATCTAGCAAGGAGGTCAACACATATCCAATGGGGGTACAACAACATACATTGACAATACACATCAGAATATCTTCTGAAGTTACAAATACATCAACAGTTTGGGTGAGGTGGCCAATAACAAAGAAGAGATCATAAATCTATTCTAAGGTCTATCTGTTATACCAAAATCATGTCACCATCATGTGATAAGAAATTTTTCCCTGAATCCCAGATTTTGGAGTGGAAACTCATACTATATGTCAATATTTGCATAAAAATTCCTAGCACCATGCTTTACCCTTTATCCAGAAGCGGTACCCCTGTTTGCACCGCCCATCTCCTGTTGCCCACAAGCGGTGCCACCGCTTATAGCCCTTGGTCCATAAGCGGTTATTACCAGAACCACTCTATCACTGAAGGAGAAACGTGGTACCCTGGGTAAAAAGGGAAAAAGAGAAGCTTCTCAAGGCTTCTAAATGATAATCCTTGAGATATCTCTTATCCCTATTGTAGTGGGTCAGTTGAGCTCGAGATCCCCCATCTTAGGATCTTGGAGGCCACCTCACCCACAAATATCTCAACCTACCCTATCCATCTATCCTTGTAAATACAAGATTATGGCCATGGTTGAGGGGAGAACTCTTAAGGCATTGTTATGTTGTTGGATTTATCACTTGGTCCATATCATTGGAGAGCAGGGAGAGAGCTAGAGTCAGAGATTATGGGATTGAGAATGCTTGTTTTCTGTTTAGGCCTGGAAAATCGCATGCAACAATAGCAAGGGATTATCCCCAGTCAACGTTCCCAACTAGCCCATGGCTGTTTGGTGTAGGGAATCCATCTGGTTTTTGGTCTGGCTGTCGTAGGTCAAGTAACAAAAATAAAAGGTTTTACCGGTTGCGGCCCGGTCCACCGTATATATTTTTGTATTTTTTAGTTTTAAGTATGACATGCAAATGCCTATATAAAGTGGAGATTGATTGAGAATGCAAGGAGTGTTCACAATGTGATGCGCAGGTTCTTACCTCTCGTCTTAGGCTCTCTTGCATCTAAATCACACACACAACAAGAAATTAAAACTGCCTACCTAACCTATCCCTAGGGAGAAAAATTATCACTTATAAATGAGTAATGTATTTTTTGCATGCATCATAAAAAAGAAATTACAGATAGCTGATACTTCTTTCAAACACATGAACATTTAAAGATATTTGAACAACCAGATAGCCAATTGTCTATGAACAACATTCATTACTCATAGTGGAAGCTTTCATAAAACAAACCAGAGATCATTCATACAAGAACATAGGTTCAAAGAGTTAGAACGATCTCACAGTTAATGGACACAAAGCTGAAAACGAAATAGTTCCTCTTCAACAAATCCATAGCATAACATTTGAACATTCCACCAATCTTTCTCCAACACAAAAACTGTAATTATTTATTGCAAAAGGAAATAGTTCTTCTTACAATACGTCTTCCAATCTCACTGGGAAAAAGTCCCTCTTCTTGCCTAGAGTTTCTATATTTATACAAAAAGAACAAAACTGTTGGGCTGCCCACGAATGACTCTTTGGCTTCCCCAACTCTTCACCTCCCACATTTTCTTTCATTAAGTGCTTATAAAATTTACAATATCTTACAATAAAATGAATAAAATGCTCATGAGGAGGGTCCCGCTTGACTATTCAAAAATTTCTTCCATGCTGAAGCCTCTGAGGCAATGCTTTCGAATTCAGAAGGTTCTAGGAAACGAATATTTATTTTGAATTTAGCAGCCTGATTTCTTATGACTTATATTCTGGCTACGCTTAGGTGAATTTGGTCTTCTAACAACTGCACACTAACCACAGAATGATCTACTTCATTCCTCAGGGTCTACTCGTCTAAAGCTTTAATGTGTTGTGTCCTCTGTTCATCTTCTTGATATTTTCTTTGCAAGATCTCCAAAAACATGCTGTGGTATGGAAAGGTGTCCATTCTCTATTTAGCCTCAACCTGGAAGCGATTATAAGTGATCAAAAGTCTCCTGAAGAATTCTGCACAAGCCCCCTTTGTCTTCTTGACAGCCTTATCGACTGTGTTTATGGAAAACTCCAGTAAATCATAGTCTTGCCTTAGGGCTTGTTGATCTTTCAATGGTAGATCTGCAAGGGTTTCTTCATTTGCTTCTAATTTGGCCATCCTTACTGTCAGGACTTCTAAGATATCCTACAATCTGTGAACAAAATATGAAGAGGTTTCCAAAATCTTTTCTAGCCGATTGTCCACCTGCAAGACCTTGCACCTCTCTTCCTCTATGGCCACTTGTAGCTGGTGCATCTTGCTTCTCTGTGTCAAAACATGCTCCTTGAAAGGCTGAAGTCTGACCTATTGTTCCTTGGCCTCTTCTAGAGCTGCTGTCAATAAGGTAAACTGTTCTTTAAGTTCTGCATTATGCCCCTGAGATTGCCTCTCAGATTCCTCCAAGGTAGCCTTCGGCAGCTCCAATTCCCCTATCCTGCCTAGCAGCTGCTCCTTTTCTACCCTCAACCCTAGACATTCTTGCTGCACTTTCTCCAAACTTTATTTGGCGGCCTCCATAGATATATTCTCTACTTGGAGGGACTGGAGCTCAGCTTTTGAAGACTTTATTTCTCGTTGTATATCTTACAACCTTCTTTTCAACCTATTATTTTCCTCTCTTTCTCTTCTCAGGGTATCTTTGAGCTGGGAAGAGGACTTCTTTGACTGTTCAAGGTCAGTCATTATTTGATCTACATTATCCTCGGAAGCATGGATCAATGCATCCCCCGCTCTGATAGTGAACCTGGGGTCCTTGTCTATCCCATATACTACAATTGTATCATTTATCATTTTACCAGACTACCCCCCAGTCTCGACCTTTCTCTCGGTCCTCTTCACTATCCTTTTCCTTTCCCTATCATAAAAGATAGTGTTGAAGTATGGTACCTCCTCCCCTTTCTTTTGCTCAAAAGGGATTAGCCTAAGGGTGGGGGCCATAGCCTGTTTTGTTGTGTTGTCAGTAGCTTCCTCGAGATTTTGAATATCCAGGTTCCCCAAGTCTTGAGTCTGACTGTCTGCTATATCAGAAGTTGATTGCTCTGTCACTGTCTCTGTCAGCTTTAGCTTTTCTGCTTCCTGCTTCTTTAGCTCCTCATCCATCTTTCTTTTCTTTTCTTCTTCCTCGCTCTTGGTAGCTTCTTCTGCCTTTCTAGCTGCTTCTTGTGTAGCTCTTCTCTTTTCTTCCTCCTCTCCTTTGAGTTAGCTTTCGGCCTCTTGTGTTAGTCTCCTAGCATCTTCATTTCTTTTTCTAGTTTCTTCCTCCTCTGCCTTTGCTTGCTCATCCTGTCTTTTTCCGCCTTTGGTGGTGATTTTCTTCTTAAACCTTCTTCTTAAGGCTGTTATATTTTGTGTGCTGTGAAAAATGGATTCTTCTATGTCCCAGTGGCTGGTGTATTCAAAATGTACATTTGCCTCTTTGCAGTGCTCTGCCACTTTATTCCGGAAATCATTCCTGTGGAAATGCATTTCCCCAAAATGGAATTTCCCCAACTCTTCCACGAATTTGTCAGCTTTCTTCACTCTAGTAAACTTGTAGCTTCCCAACCTGAATGGAAAAGAAGGGTAGGCTACTTTCTTATGTTCAAATAGAAAGCTCCCTATGCCATCTAAAAATACTTGTCTGACTGCCTCTTTGTGGACTACATAGTCAGTGGCATACTTAGGCAGTAGTGAGGGTGCTCTGGAGCATCCAAACATTCTGAAATATAATCCATCCTCAGTTAAGTAATAGTCTGCATATTCTTCAATCACTTGCAATGCCTCCTCTGACATGTAGTTGCACTCTTTCAAGAAAATCAAGGTATACAATGGCATAATGAAGTGCTCACACACTTCCCTACAGTGACTGTGGTATTTGTGGGCCCACAGTGGCTTGTATGCTAAGTAGACTGGTGTTCTTTCCCTGTCCTAGATACACCTCATATTGGGGAAGGGTTGGATGCACAGTATGCAATCAATCAGTATAGAGCTCATGTAGAACTCTGATCTCTTCTGGAACACCCCTCGTAATGCTGAAGCAATGCAGGCTGAGAGGTTGTTGGACACAATGTTTGCCCAGTTGAACATTGTCCCCTGTGTTGCAACATAGAAAATGATAGGCACCCACTCCAATTTGAAGCTTTTACCATGGGCCCTACCGAAAGTACTGTTCAGCATCAGGGAAATGAAACTGTAAGGGGTTCTTAGATTTGCAGTGTCATATTCCCCGGTTGGCCTAGTTCTAAATTTCTTGCCAGGCATGAGCATCCTCTTTGGTGTCTCGAGTAGGTCCATCTTAATTGCCTTCAGCCAGTCCTCAGTCAAGTACACATGTCCTTCTGGTAAGTGCTAGGCCAGTGCCACATACCCAGGGCTATAAGCAGCATAACCCTGTTTATCAACATTTTCCAAAATCATGGTGGTTACATCTGCCCTAGGAAAAATCCACCCAATCACCTCTGAGAATGGAAAAATCTCAGCTCTAGTAGCAATTTTCATCAATGAAGATCTCTCTATATTGGCATAGATGGTTTCTTCATCAAAACCTATGTCAAGTACTTCTTGCTGCATTATTAATCTGTAAATTTCCTCCCATTGATATTCGGGTTCCACACCAACTATGCATTTGGTGTCCTCGTAGGTGTATTCAACCCTGGTAACGATTTCGACTTCGGGTTCCTCTTCTACTACGGGAGCTTTCTTCTTCTGACGTTTAGACATCTAGGATTCTGAGGAATTACCCTGTCATATATAGAAATCTCTTTTAGGTTCTGTTGGGTCATTTCTAGATAACATTCAAAATGGAGACAAACTGTATAAGCATTTTACCTTGTCTATGCTAAACATGAGTGCAGCTATGGAAAGAAAAAAAAAACAATGCTCAAAAACCAAAAAATCCTGCCCAAAAACTAAAACCAACTTACGACCAACAATTACAGAATTAACCTAGAAAAGCATGGCCTTTCTAAAAATGACTACAATCCTCTTCCTGATGCTGAATAGAAAACAGTTTCAAAAACCCCCTCTCGGCACTATGGATCATTACGCGGAAAAATATGGCGCCTAATCTCAAGTGTGACGCTACAAGTGGTATCGCACTAGAAGATAAGGGGAAGCTACTTGCTGTAAAAACGCTCACTTCATGGTCTGAATAGGTAATGCATACGGAACCTAAAATGGGTCGGGGTTCATACTCAAGATTGAACAGTCTCATCCTAAGCGGGAAGTAAAAACAACCACGCGGCCCTAGTTCGTGAAGATGAGGGCGACCAAACTGTAGAACCAGACTCACAGCATATTGGAAGAAAACCATGAAACGCCCTCCTCGGACAACCAAACACAGACTGGGGGAAACTGGTATGAATAGCGTAACGACCATCTACATCGGTTTCCCCAGCAATCAAGTGCGGTCTACAAATACTCAACGTCCGTGAGAGTCATCATCAAGCAAACTACAAAAATTCCCCGCCGGGCAGCCATACTATTTAACTCGAATATATATACACATCGGGATGGGAAAGCCTAGGAAACCACTAACCTCAGAGACAACAAAAATAGTTCGACCAATCAAACAAAATGGTAAAACGGGCATAAGCGCCTACCTGGCACTGTGTTGCGTGACTGGTGGACGAAAACCGATGAACTTCCACGGCGGAGCCACCTAGGAGTGAAGGTACCGACAGCGAAAGCCTTGTTCTGTTCAAGCGAAAATGACAGCATGGATAAATCGGCAAAATACAATAAAATAATAAACCCCCAAACCCCAAAATATATACGTCGTGGTCAACATGTAATCGACGGGAAAAATAAGATCATCGGGAGACGAAAAGGCTATCGGATCGGTGACCATGGTACTATCTCCTCCGCAACGGCAAATGAAGAAAATGTTGGAACGCCCGCAATGGCGTTGGCGGGAGAAACAAATAAAATTCACATTGGAGCTTGTTAGACTAAGTCTTTAGGTCAATAGATGGTTAAAGAGCCGCAACAATGAACCCGCAAAAGAAACCAAGTTTCGCAGATCAGCAAAATGGAGTAAGAATAAACATGTATTAAGCAAAAAATATCGATCAAGCGGACAAGATAAATCAAATTATTGGAATCATAGGGCTTTCTAAAGCTGCGATGGCGAAAGTTAAAAAAAACCAACGACCTACGAAACAACACGGCAGGGGTCAAAAAACGATGAAACAACTCTCAGACATCTTCGCAAAACCTTTTCCACAACCGCGGAAGACGTATAAACAAAGGTTCCGATGGGAGTTCAAAACAACTGCCGATAAAGGCCAGATACACTTGACTCCGGACTTGATGTCCGGTTCTTCTCTGCAACGGTGGACGCACAGACGAATAGACTCCCGACTCAAAAGTCCAAAACAGTTCTGATGGCAAGGAAAAATTAATTCAAACATTAAAACATTGCCTGCATAAAAGTAATATTTATTCAAACATCAAGCGAAACCAAAAACTGAGAAAAAATGAATTAAAGAAGGGTCCCAATTTTTTTTGAATTTTGGGAAAAAGTTGCAACTACAACAGTTTCATGGAGATGCATGTCAACACTAAGGCTTGGTTGTAAACTTCTTCATATTTCTTTAATGCAAGTTGATTTCTATCCCGCATATATTGTTGATGTTTGATTTCAGATGTATGTTGTTAGATTCCTTAGTCACTAGCATAGATTAGTAGATCATATTCTGGGTTGCTTTGATCTGTTTCATGTTGAATTCATTGCAGGTACATAGGAGGACTATCAAAGCCTTGTATTCCAGATATCTACAGTGTTTAGGGAGATTCTTCAACCTCTATCTTCTATTTGTTCTGGATCTAAACCATTCAGACCAGTGGAACACCTTTCTGTCCACAGGAGGTGAAATATTCCAGCTAACACTATCGATTGCCAAAGAATTGGGGATAAAGAAAAGAACATTTATAACAGACTCTGCTATAGTGATTAGCCACATGTCTTACAATTAAATAACAAAGGACACCATTCTTCTCATATGGGTTCATAGAATGCAATTGTTGGTGAAATTTTTTTATTCAATAGCTTACTTATAGGTCCTTAGAAAATTAAATTATATAGAAAATCGTTAGGAAAACCTAGAAACAATTATGGAGAAAGGAATAATAAGAAAAAAGGGGGATCTTCAATATGTTTCCACATCTAATGAATTATATATTTCTTAACCAAAGCATAGGGAATTCACTTAGTGAACCTCTCACATAGGATGTACGATCGTGAGATATTAAATAATACCCTTAATTTCCAGAGATATTGACCCAAACTTTTTTTGTTGAAACCCCCTCCCAATACTTAAAACCTCCTCCCCACCCCTTTTTATAACTCAATCCTTATAAACCACTCTACCCACCCCCACCTTAAACCCCTCATCCCCCCAATACCTGGAATATATTGGTTCAATTTTTGATAATTTTAAAACCCACAATATGAACTAACGTGATAGGATATTGGTCAACAAGTGAAGACCCCGTGAACCAAAGTCACCATGGATATACAAGATAAAGATAAGTGGTGGGAGTGGAGTTTCAAGGACCCAATTTCTTTATTGGTCACCTCAGCTTGGTAGTTATTCACCTTATGGAAACTCAAAGCATTGTTATAATGAAAATTGAGATGGGATCCAGAACTAGATGTGGGATTAATACTAGCATATGTTGGGGCATTAACTTGACGTATCATTGCGATATATTCTTAATGATAATGGAATCACTAGCCATTATTTTATGTATATACTTTCTACCTTCCTTTGGGTTGTGCTTCATTTATGTAAGTCCCTGACTTATATACTACACAAGATACATTCTATTGGGGGTTGGTGGGATTTGATCTTTCTACAGTGGAGTTTAGGCTTGGGGTGTGATTATGGAGAATCACTTTCACACAAATAAGTGTGCTCTCTGCAAAATATCATACTTGTGAAGAGAAGTGCATATTTATGAGAGGCACATAGAGGATATCAAAGAGTGTCATAGTCTCTTATTGGGAAAAAATAGATGAGTGGAGAAAGAATTGAGAAAGAGGGTAAGAGGAGGAAAAACATTTTTTGCAACCAACAAATGAAGAAAGTGGAATTTCAACTAGAAAGTCTGTTGAGTATGGTTTCCATTGATTTCAAAGGAGTTCATTAATGAAAAAGGAAATGGCATGACATGTATTATGATGTGACAAGCGTTATGAGGTTGCAAATTCATATGGTGATGTTCCATTGCTCCCATGATGTTGAGTATGGTTTCCATTGATGTCAAAGGAGTTCATTAATGAAAAAGGAAATGACATGGCATGTGTGATGATGTGACATGTGTGATCAGGTTGAAAAGTCATATGATGATGTTATAGTTCTCCCATGAAGTCATTTTTATAATTTGACACCATTCTGTAAAAATATGGCAACTTGATGAAACTCTTGTTGAAAATCTAAAAATTGACTAAGTATAGGAAAAAACAAAATTCATTAACGGAAAAGGAATAAAAAAGGAAGTGATGAAATGGCATGTGGCAAGTATGATAAGGTTGCAAACCGTTACAGAGAGAAATTCCTATGGCTTGGGGTACCACAACAGACAGCTTGACTCCATAAATCAATCATTTCCTATATGCAAGAGAAACCAAATATCTAACACTAAAGGATCTCGATTCGTACCTTATTCTGGACGGTTGATGTAGATCCCTGTTGAGCTTTCCAACTCTAGCTTGAATTGATAAATTGCTTCCTCAACATTCAATAAACAAGACAAGCATGATATATATAATCGTGTTAGACCTACTCTAAGCATATATAATCAATAACATATAAGCATTTGAAATCATCCATGGATCAAATATTCATTCAAATACACATTATTGGATAAGAAAAGATATTTATATCAATATAAAACAGAGATTACAATATAGACAACCTCTGTCGGCATGCCTGCGAATTAGAGAAACTGATTCCCCCACTTGGGCCTCCACCACTTCAATCCTCCATCTCTCAATAGCAAGCTCACAAGCAAAAGGCAAGCTTGGGAGGAACACAAAAGTGCTCCAAGGGACAAAGGGATGTAGACTCAAGTATAAGCTCTGGCAACAATGGACTATAGTTCTCTTTCTCTCAATTCCTCATGCCTTCAATGTATCCAAAGGGTTCCTTATATAGCTCTTCAATGGGGTAATGAAAGGTCAAATCTAAGCGATCTCAAGGCATATGGAAGGCCAAGAGACAAGTGAGTCAGATCCGGATCCACATCAAGGAAAACTCCAAAATATTTTGGCCTTTTGCACACATACTGATGTACACGGTTTTAGGGGTCAAACCCGCGTATATATGCGAGAAAGGGTTTAAAAGTCACATATGGAAATTTTTGCATGTTTTTAGGGATGATCTTGGAAACATCAAAAGTACAAAAATGGTCCATGGGGTCTAAGGAGTCTGCAGAGGGACAATGAAGGCCATAAAAATGTGATTCACCATGTGTGGTAAAATCAATTGTAACAGATGCCCCCTAATGTGTCAGGTCAGAGGGGTCATATGATGGTCGAAATACATTATAAGTCCATCCCAGAAGTGAAGTGATGAAGAACCCAGTGGAAGAACCAGCCATCCAATCAGCACTATACAATGATACAACTCTACACATAACTAAAAATAGATATAGCAGTCCCAGATACATAAGAGTACAATGGCCATGAATAGGCATGATACAATATAACATATGTGGTCATCACCATGTACAATATAAATAGATCAGAATCTCCATGATGAAGATATACAAAGGATCATGATCTCCATGAAGACTAAAGAAATATAATGGATCAAGATCTCCATAATGGCTAGAAATGTATGACATATACTAGAATCAAGTCAAGAGAGCTAAAATCTCATGAACACTGGCATGATTAAGGAGGTATCATATAAGAGATGCCACCAATATGGAAGGTCTTATACACAAACCGCTACGAGTACATGTCCTACTATGTGAATAGAGGTGTCGAGGTCGAACATAGTAGTCCATCATCTGATTACAGGTCATTGATGTATACTGTTAACAGACATGAGATCACCCACCAATAATGAAAATGGGAATCAAGGTACTAGAGTGCAAACTAACAACTGTGAATAAATATGTTGAGGTCGAACACTTGAGAGAATCCATCGATGAGGGGACATTAATGTATTCCCAAAAACTATCGATGGCGAGAGAACCTACCACTCATGACTGCAAGTCTCAAGGCACTCAAAAATGACTCTAGATTCCTATCCCAGAATACACGATCTAAAGTAGATGGGATGAAATACACTGGAAGGAGGGCATTAAGGCATCCCCCATCATCCAACATGAGGTACTCAGTAAGACTGTATAATGTGGAAGGACTCAACCATAAGGTGCACAAACCAGTAACTGTACTGGGAATGGCTGACATGCAAAGTCAATATAACTGAGGAATGGTTGACTTAGGTTTCAACTTCTTTTGAACAAGAGCATAAAGGAGAATGGTGACTAAATGTAGGCAGCATAGACTCGATATGCAAAACTTGGACATCTCTGGGACATAGGAGTCATTTCCAGAGGCTCCATAGAGACTGGAAGCTTAACCAGTCGATGGAGATAAACTCAGATAAAAAAGTACAGCTCCTAAAGTCAAACTATTAACCCAACCAATGGATGTGATATACAGTGCTCTGTTCGAAGGCAACATGACTCAACTGCTGCCAAAGATAACATCTTTTCTTGTCCGACTTTTTGGTTTTTTAATTTTTTTGGACTTTTTCAAATATTTGAAAAGCTTGAAAAAGAATAAAATCGCTTTAAAGTTACAGACTAGCAGGAGACGAGTGTCAAATGGGAAAACAAACTAGTTCCAAGTAGCGGAACATACCTATGCTCAATGCAAGGACACATGTGTAGGATAGCAACACTTGGGGGAAAGTCCCCTCCCGATAAAATTAGGGAATCAAGCTGCAAAGGATATATAAAATGGCTCTGCATGGCTGGACATGAGACAAGCTTGGGCTATATGGTTGATACTCAAAGTCAGAGAAGCCGGCATAAGGCTCAATGAGGCAGGCAAATATCATCATAATGCAATTACAACTTAACATAAGGGAGTCCTAGGGAAACAGGCCAGCAAAAGATCAAGAGGAGTATGAGGCTCTTGCAAAATGTCATGGTGATACTGTACAATGGACTCCCACATCCTAAAAGGAAAACTATCGGCATGGGAACCAAATGAAAACAAGGAGCTAAATAGGGTACCCATGTAAGGTCAAGTTCTACCATTCACATCATGTCACTTCTAAAACAGCAAGAAGGTTCTGTGACAAGATAGAATGGGTTCGTACCGAAGGTTATAATGAAACGGTCATAAGGTCATGAAAAATGAAAAAGGAGGTGAAACCTAACCTATATGCCAGTTTAAACATCATACATGAAATCAGCATGAACGGGTCAAAACAATGATCGAAACGGCGCTCAAAACGGTCTCCTACATCATATATTAGTCAAAAACGGTCCAAAACTATAGAAAAGGGGGTAAAAATTTTCAAAAATTTGAAAATTTTCTATAAATAGTAAAAAATTCAAAACATTTTATAACATTTGAAATTTTTACCCAATTGAGCTTAGAACTTCAAACGCGAATTCCGGGAGATCCAGTCGGCGGAATCCGACACCGTTTTTTCTAGGTAACTTCCCATGCCCTGCTCTTTCATTTACATGTAAATTTTTCAATTTTCCATGGTCCAATTTTATTTCTAGCCCATTCTAAATTATGCACCTCGGACCACACAAAAATCGAGGATATTTCCGTGTATAGGGCCGGCTATACGCGGAAAAATGCCCCAAAGTCGCGTACATACGCGGTTGCTTAGCAAACAGTCGTGTATGCGTCCACGTTCAAGTTTTTCTAAGACATATAATGACCCAAACTTGAATTAAATGTGCAGGATGGTTCTAGAATGGAGGGAATGAGAGCATGGGGATGTAGAAGAAGCAGTACGAGGTGATCTAATGGCACAACAGGCTCTTCGTGCATGTGGGCTCTACAAGTTTTCGTGTCTTGGTGGCTTACAGGACAAACCAAGACTACTACAGATGCTAGTAGATTACTGGGATCCTGACTCAGAGTCATTCCAGATTGACGGGATGTCCCTCACCATAGAAGTGGAGGACATATACTTCATTACTAGATTGTCCCGATGAGGGGAAGTGGTGAACCTACGTGGGGCCCGGAGGTGGCCTCACCCTAGATGAGTATATAGTTGTATACTATTATCCGGACATGGAGAAGGTCGAGAGTCAGATCCCAACTAACTCCATATAGGTGTTAGGCCTAAAGGCCATACTACTAACACTCAGCAGGATAGCAGGGCTAGCCTCACTCCACCAGGCCTTGCGGACCCTGATGTTCTATGCATTGGAATGCATGAGACCCACGGTTTATGATTGGAGCACTGCGTTGTTGAGTAACATGAAGCACCAGCTCAGCGAGTGTAAGATGGGTAGGGTACAAAACTTCAGTTTCAGCAGTATACTGAGCAGGTTCTTCTTTGAGCGTGTTCTGGGATTGAGCCCTAGAGTTGATGTTCCTCTTCAAGGGGTTAGAGATCCGACCCAATGACGTTGGGAAAATGCGATGCGCATACTGGGTGGAGGCAGGGTGTCTAACCCCTATCCACCTGATTTCTTTCCATGGTGGCGGTGGCAGATAGTTACCATCGATGATTACCCCTATGCGGGGATATATTTTTGAGGAGATCCTAACATGCCTCTACCACCAGGATCAGCATACGGTGACATTGGTAACGAATCCCAACCCTCTTTTTAAGTTTTGTGAATTATTTAATTTTTTTTTGTGTTTTTTGATATATATAGACTCAAAAAGACATGTTTTGTGTGACAACACATAGTGACATCCTATCATATGTATGAAGATGTAGGACCATGGTGGCCTAAAGGCTTCCCTCGTCATAGACGAAGGGGAAGAGGAGATGACATTATGGGTGTGGATGCGGAGTGGATTCTCCAAAGCATTCATACCAACTTCGTGCGGCTGACACATAGGGTACCCATGGTGCAGGTTGAGGACCTTTCTGAGGCCATGCAGCGTTAGGTGGTGGGTGTGCCACGAGCATGGGTGCGATTGTTTCGACGGCTGGCTAGAGCTGTGGTGACATTCCACAATCAGAACCTCCCTCCTCCTCTCCAGGCTTACATACCTGGGAGCGATACATTTTGTACCACCGTGTATTTTTATTTTGGTGGCTTGGAAGCCCCATTTTTGTATTATGACACTTATGTATTATCACATTTTGGATGTTTAATGAAAAAAATTTATGATGCTCGATTTATTTATTTACATGTGTAAAAATGTATGTTTGTGATGAGCTTATTTTTTGTGAAACAAATTCCAATTTAACACATAGTTAGTGTATGAGTCAGCAACTTGATTATAAATTCTTGGAACATGTATGTATGTTATGTTCTCAAATTTTTGTTCTAACAATCTCACATGTAAGAATCTTCGTAATAATGTTGGATCCCTAACATGATACAAGCCATTAAGTTGTGACACTACTAACTCCGAATCAAGACGTACCTCAAGAGATAGAACACCATGTGAAATGGCATCCCATAGAAGCTCGATAATGGTACTATATTTAGCAACGTTATTTGAAGAGGGTAGTAAACATACGCCTCTTGAAGACAATAACTTACCCATAGGAGTATAAATCACCCAAGCAGCAGAGGCTGAGTGTTAAGTGTGGCGGTGTTGTGCCCCTGCTCAACAGCCTTGTAAAATCATTATTTCATCAAACAAAATTCCATTTTGTTTGATGAAATGTTTAAATTTTAAAAGGACAAGTTTAATGAGTTTTCAGCTACTGATATGGTGGTTTCCATTAAGCTACTGATTTGTTGAAATTTAATTTTTCTAACAACCTTTGCAAATTCTATTGGATTAATGAGACTATCATATTGAAGTTATTGTTTTGGATGATTTATACTAGGGAAATTAAAACGTGACTCTTAATGATTTCTATTCCTACTTTGTAACCCTAGTCATGTATATTATCCCAAAATATTAGAGATTCATTTTATTGATTTCGTTACCATGATGATTTGCAAGGTTTTCATTACTATGGTTGTCATGCGTTGTCTAAGCAATAGTTGTCAAAGGTCTGATGTTTGTAACTCTGACAAAGCCTAGACTTATGTCTCATGGTCCTTATCCTAAGTTTGTGAGCCATTGTCGATCTTGATTGAATTTCATATGGTCGTATTTCAAGGTTCAAGTGCATGGTTTGTGATTATATTATAACCTCCGCCACCTTTACAAGATATGTCGAATCTATGATAGGAGTACATATATTATGGTTATCTCCGGGTTGATTTATGGCGCAGCCTGTATCTTAACTCACGTATCGCGAAGACAGTGTGCTATCATGACACTGATACTTGACCTATCCATCATGTTTAAGCCCTGGTACGTATCTTTTGTCGTGGACGCCTGTCGATCAAACACATGTTTTACGTACAATGTAAGGTTTCCTATCATTTAAGTCAGGGTTGAATCATGATATTATCAGCGTTTTTGGGTTTTCAACCGTCATTCGTGTTATTGATCGATTACCACTCCGAGCGCCGATGCTTTCGTTCATGCCAGACTTGCGAGGGTATAACCTGCGGCTATGTATGGCCGATTCTGTTCATCACCTAGTGTTGCTCAGCCTTCATCCCGAGTGCTCACGACCTGGTCTTCTGTCATTGGCTGAGTTGTGGTACCTATTCTGTGTGCGGTTACGCATTCGTTATCAAACAGTGATGGCTCCTGTCGTAAGGGTTGAACCCTATGAGATGACCCTGTTAAACTCAAACCCTGAGCTCGCAGAAAAAGTTAGGAATGTGGGGTGGATGCCGTTCTTTGAGAAGTTTTCCGACTCGAACCCTGAAGTGACTAGAGTCTTTGCCCTATCCCTGGTTAATTACCAAGCAGAGGTCGGTGATCTTTGCTTCCGGGTTGATGAAAGATCCACAGCAGCCGCAACAGGTTTGTCTCTGACTGGTCAGAGGTGGTTCAAATACCAGCGGATGGATATAACTGAATGGAGATGATTGTTAAAGAATCCGGTTCAGGAAGTTTCTTTTCAAACAGGGGTAGCACGTAAGTATTTCTTGAAAGAATGGCGTCTCATCCTTGATTTGATTCATAGATATCTTACATGCGAAGGACGTTTATCGTCGGCATACGTATATCATCTTCGTCTGATGGCTGTTTTTATAGGGTTTCCTCTTAATTTGCCTTACTACCTTCTGCACAGTTTATTTAAGATGTCAAATGCCATAAAAAGGGGGCCTAAACGTGTCAGCCACAGTCTTTTTCATCATGGTCTGGTTCGTATGTTGATTGATAATGAGCTGTTGAAGTCGGGTCGCTCATGGGAGCAGTTTGTAGAGTCAAATGGTTTTTCATCCTTTTGTCATTGCATGTTTGACAGTCCTGATGACTGTAGCAAGCATAGAGATTCAGGTTCAGCTCCGTTCTTTTCTCCGCTCAAACCTCTGTCAAACCCTTTTCGTAAGGGTTCTGAACCCTATAAAGATCCCATGAGTAATCCAGTGAACAGTTCTCATACCCCTATAGGTCCTGGGCGTATGAAGAAGATTTCATCTCTGTCACCTGTTACTCCGCCCATCAGTACTGATAAAATTGGTAATCGTCGTGGAAACCGACCCAAGTCCAAGCTGGTTGGTAGGCTAACCAGGAGTATGGCGAAAGCTAAAATCGTTAAAACCCCTGTGGTTATTAAGGTCCCGATGGAAACGGTTGTGATTGATGATGAAGAAACAAATGCTCCTTCACCTGTTAATGACGATGTGGTTCATCCTGAGTTCATTTCTGATTTAGCTGGTCAAAGTCACCCTGTGACTGATAAAGATATGCCCGAAAATCCTTCTTTTCCTATGGATGTTCAGTCGGTCGAGCCGCAATTTGATGATACCCTTGATCATGTCAATCCTCCAGCAGTGGATAAAGAAGTGCAGGAAGTTTTAGTTGATTATATGACTGATTCTATATTACAAGAAGAACTTGTTAAAACAACCCCAACGATTCTTCGTGGAACTGGGGAAACCATTCATCCTTTATTCATTAGTTGTATGTTAGACAAAGTTCGTAGAATGGAAGATAGGATGAATGAAATAGCAGCGAACCGTGATTTAATGAAATCTGACAATGTGGTGTTACAGAAGAAAGTAGAGGTGAGTGGTCAACAGATTGTTCGCTTAAGGAATCATAAAAATAAGTTGATAAGGCGAGTTCTCAAACTGCTAGATGAAAATGAAAAGAGTGAAGAAAAGGTGCATGAGCTCAATGCCCAGATAGCACTCATGCAGTTTAGAGCTCCACCTCCGAGTTCATCTAGTGGCGTTAATATTCAAGTTTTTCATGCACCAGTTAAATTGTGACTATGTTGGATTTCTTGTTGTCGGTTTTTAATTTTCAATTTTGATGATCAGGTATTTATTTAGTTTATTTCTTGTTTATCATTTATTATTTATTAATTCGATTAGTGTTATGTTAATTTTATTGTTTGATTTATCGCAGGTTGCTGTTTGTGCTCGGATTTTGTCAACCGTCTATTTTTGCACGATCTCACATTAATCGGAACAGACCGCATAACAAGCTTTCCAGGTGTTGTTTATTGCTGGAATCTTCGATTTTCATGGATCGAATTGTTATCGTTTCATAGTGTCTCACTTGTATTGAAAAATGACATGTTACACTTGTCATTTTTCAATGAACAATTAGTTTAATTCGATCTAGGTTATCTCGAGCTTTTAGGGATGTTTATTTTTGCAAAACATGTATAAAAGGGTTGAAAATTGAAGGGAAAGGGGGATCGATAGTCTATGGAAGGGGCACCACAAGATTGAGTTGATGTGTTTACGACTTTGGACAGCTACCTGTCTGTAGCCATAACATTGTTAAACTGGTGATGTTATCAATATATGTGTGCAGTTTGTATACTTGGCATATGTTTGTAATGTCTATTAGTCTTGTGATTTCCTTTTTATTTTAATCATGTTTGTTGAAATTCTCTAAAGGATTTTACAGATATATATCTATTATATGATTATTGATTTTGCATGTTTTCGATTTTTGCTGATACGACGTGTTGTGTAACCAATGATCGATATGGTTGTTTATATGATGTGTAATTGATTACTGTATGGTCCTGACTAATGTTTAAACTGATTTGAATATTGTCAAAGTACATCCATGTGGTAATTCTACCAGCATTAATTGATTTCATGGTTAAGCTCTCTTATCGCTTCTGATCAGGATAATATATAGTTAGGGTTATATATTGTTTATTTCTGCTGATTATATTACTTGAAAACCTATTCGTATCAGATTCTGTCTCTATGAATTACATTCAGTTTATCCCTTTTGTAAATGATTGTACAAGATGTATATAGCAGGTTTGTGTACAATATTAACTATGTTTATATTTTATCTTTTCAGCTTTTGTATCTTGTATTTATAATTCATTGATTTAATTTGATTAAATCTGTTAATCTAACATCCTGTAGCATATAACCTGAATTAACTTTTGTAAATAATAAAGATAGGTTTCACTGACAATCAGTAGCATTAGTTTTAACCATTGGACTGTTAGTGTTCCAGGCCAACAGAGCCTTTAAACCTGTCAGGAATGGCTACCCCAAACAGCTTGGAGCCTGCCCTAAGGATCCCGGTCTGGGTCGTATCCCTCATTGCGGGCTTTGTCAAATACGCCCGTCAACAGGCGGCTAGCACCATCCATGAATATTATATAGATGGAAGACTCCATTGACATATGCCATAAGAAATGAAAGCTAATCAACAAACCCGATCACCATAAGAAAAACCTAACTATGAAAAATATTGTACAATAATATACAATAGTCAGCCCTAGATGAGAATCATGCATAGTACTTTTTAAGATAGATCCCATTTCTAGGCTCCGCCAAGGATGTCCCTTCGTAATCTACTAACTCATATTCACCCTTCTCTAACACACGTTTAACAATGTAAGGACCATGCCACATGGGGTTAAATTTTCCTGACCCTAATGGTTCTTTAGCTTGATCCCACAAAAGGACCAAATCTCCTTCACTAAACTTCCTTGGATGGATAGATTTATCATACTAGACCTTAACGTGATGCTTATTCACTTCTAGAGCCACCAAGGCATCTCGGCGCTGCTCATCAAGCTGTTCTAAGTGGACCAAACGTTCCTCCAATGGGGAAGTTTCTGGTAAGATCTCTATGGCTAGCTTCAAATAAGGGATTTCACACTCAACCGGTAATATAGACTCCACTCCATGTACAAGCTGATAGGGAGAAAAACTAGTGGCAGTCTTAAATGCGGTCCTATAGTCCCACAAAGTAGGATATAACATGATATGCCAATTGGTCTTGCTTTGTGTGATGATTCATTGGAGAATGGACTTGAGTGATTTGTTCACTGCTTCAACCTGTCCATTTGCTTAAGGGTAATAAGAAGAAGAATGCTCCTGCTTATACCCTAACTTCGAGGCCAACTCTTCCATCATCCGATTCTGAAAGTGCCTACCATGGTCAGTGATAAGCTCTTTCGGAATACCAAACTGAGTAATGATTTGGTTGAATATGAAATGTGTGGTTGTCTCACCATCGGATTTAACTGTGGGCATAGCCTCAACTCATTTTCTGAAATAGTCAACAACCACGATAATATGATGATGCCCACCAGTTCAAGCTGGGTTGCAATCCATGAAATCAAGCCCCCACTTGGTGAAGGGACCAGCAGTGATAATTGAATGTAACAGGGCAGGATGTGAGCGCATATTGCGTGCAAACACCTGGCAAGGGTGGCACTTCTTGACCGCATTAACACAATCCTTAAAGATCGACGTCTAGAAATAAACCTCTCTCAATATTTTTTGGGCTGTAGAAATCCCAGATAAATGACCACCACATGCCCCTCCATGGAAAGCATTCAGCACAAGCTCATCCTCCTCATGAGTTAAACAACGATGTAAAATGGAATCTACCCCATGGCGGTACAATGTGTTATCCACTATGAGGTAATTATTAGATACATGACGTAACCGTCGACGTTCATCCCGTGAAAGGTGAGTAGGGACCTTCAATGTTTGTAAATATATGATAATATCCCCATACCATGGATCCAAAGTTGAGATCAGGAAAATGTGCTCATCGACAAACGTATCTTCACAAACTTCATCCTCCTCCTTGCTTGGGAAATCAGATATAGGCTTTGCAAAAATCAACCATTTCTTCGATTTTGCTGAAACAAACTCGAGATTGAATTCTTGCAAGATGACAATCCACTTATTATACTTTCCCCCTATCATCCTTCTAGTGAGGACGAACTAAAATGGATTGACATGGGCTACCAAAAAGGTCTAGCGAAGGAGAATATAGTGTCTCAATCTTTGAACCACATGAACGGTAGCTAAGGCAAGTTTCTCCACATGGGAATAATGGATCTTCGCATCTATAAGGTTCTGGCTCAAATAATATATGACATGCTCCTGGAGCTCCTCATCCTCCTGAACCAAAACCATACCAATCATCTCCATGGATGTGGCCACATAAAGTAGAAATTCATGGCTATAATTGGGTGGACTAATCACCGGGGCCAATGCTAAGGCTCGCTTAAGTGCATCGAAGGACTCTTGGGCTCACTCATCCTAGCAAAAGCTAGTGTCCTTCTTCAAAAGACGCATAAATCCTCTAGTCAAATTGACAAATTTAACGATGAATCTCCGTAAGAAGTTTGCCATGCCTTGCAAACATTGAATATGTCTAATGTTTCTCGGGGGAGACAACTGAAGTATTGCCTCAACCTTCAAAGGGTCCACTCTTATACCCTCCTTGGAGACAATGAACCCTAATAAGCAACTAGACTTCACACAAAAGATGCATTTATGAGGATTTAACCTAACCAAGTAATGGCGGCACCTTTCAAACACTAATCTCAAATGGTAGGAATGACGCATCCTCTGACGAGAATGAGTAGCGAGGTCAGCCAAAAATACTTCAATAATCGATTTGAGATCATGGAAGATCAAGTTCATCGCCCACTGAAAAGTGGCTTCAATGTTTTTAAGGCCGAAAGGCATTTTTCGATATGCAAAGGTACTCCAAGGACAAATAAAGGCAGTCTTATGTTGGTCCTCAGGTTTGATATGTATCTGATTGTATCCGAAAAATCCATCCATAAAGGAAAATACCTCGCTTCCCGCACACTCATCCAAAATTTGATCAATAAATGGTGTGGGAAAATTATCCTTAGGACAGACACGATTCAAGTCACATAAATCAGTGCATATATGGATTTTTCACTGCTTCTTATCAATCGGAACGGGGTTTGAAACCCACTCTGTCAAGGGAACGGGATAGATAAAACCGGCATTCAACAGCTTTTCTATATCAACCTTAATCGCGGGTGCTTTTCTAGGATTCACCACACACAAGCGTTGTCAAACAGGCTTAGCATTGGGATAAGTTTTAATTTCATGCTCAACAATGCGAGGGTTGATACCTGGAATTTCCTCATATGACCAAGCAAATACATCATGAAATTCTTTGAACAGCTCGGTATACTCTTGAATCTCGGCATGGAAACATTCTGCCCCAATATAGACATTCTCAATCTTGCCAGGATCGTGAGAGATATTGATAGGGATGGTAGGAGATATATTCGGCATGTTTCCATTAGCCATCAGACCAGGAGAGCTTAAGGAAACCACGGGACTACCAATTCTCTCACTAAGAATCTTCCTAAAGTCTTCACACTCCAAACAGTCAAGCTCGGGAAGAAAATAAGATCTATGATGCAACTCTTCCCAAGGTGGCTCAACTCTAGACATAGCCTCAATAATAGCTTCATCTGATGGAAAAACACTATCAAGGTAGTCATGTGCGTGAGAAGACTCAACTGCCCATGCAGGCAGCACATATGGGTCCTCCTCCTCCGTCTGCGAAGAGAAAGGACTAGGCTCTATAACACATTCAATATTAGCTTGATATGCTATCATTGTTACAGGAAACGGCACGTCCATTCCGATAGGCTCACATGAAGGACTCGATGTAGGAAGAATCCAAGGATCTTCCATATGAGTGGTATGAAAAGACGCCGAATGCAATGCCGACGAAGCCTCACCGGAACTAGACCCGATCATAAGAACGGGTGTAGGACAACTAATTGATCCCATAAGGGATGGGTACATGCCAACACCCACACTCCCAGTTGATGGCTGAGAGTGCTCGACAATCGGGACAGAAGCTCCCAAATATGCAGTAACACATGGATTCTTGAATGACATTTGATCAATCATAACTATCTTCCCATTAAATGGAAAGCATACAACTCAAAATAGAGAAGAAGCTGCAGCTTGCATACTATACATCCAATTCCTACCCATTAACATATTGTAGTCAAGGGGCACATCAACCACCTCGACTTCGATCACGACAGTCTTCCCTTCCAAACGGACCTTAAGGGAAGGAAGAATGGCATGCAGCTGAAATGATCTACTATCAAAAGCACTCAACATGGTAGCGAATTTAGAAAACTTGGGGGAACCCAAACCCTTCCAACACACCAAAGACATCACGGAAGCAGCAGCGCCTTCATCAATCACAGTGCGTTTGACGGTCATGTTAAGACATTCTACATGAATCAAGAGAGACACATAGTAAGGCAAGCGAGGTTGTAGTCTTGCGGTTTCAAATTTGATGACAGAGGAAGAGTGATCATCATTAACACCAAGAGCAGAAAGCAAAGCCTTCCTTTGCGAAGGACAACTCTGAAGTACTTTGAGTGCAGACATTGCACAAGGAGTGTGGCCCAAATCCTCGACAACAGAAAATTTATGGGTGGCTGGGGCATTAGGATTTTCAATATGCAAAGGACTCTCGAGTGGAGCAAGTTCCTTTCCAAGGTCTGGTTGTGACGAACCATAGTCCTTCGCATGAGTCACAACCTTAGTAGCACGTACCATGTTGATGCAACCATGACCACTACAAGCTTCTGGCGGATCTTGATCCCCACCAGACTGATCATGGGTCCTCGAGTTCATATTTTTATTATGAGGTAAAGGGTTAGTCAGCACAACTGGGCCTTGCGCTATGAACCTCGAGGCTTCTTCTATCCGAGGGCACAAGTGAGTGAGGTGTTCATCCTTACACAACTTGCAAGGAAACTTAACCTAACATTTATGCTACTTGTCCCCCCCAGCATTTTAGGCATTCTTGTCATTAGAATTGGCATTTTCATTCCTATTCCCACCCTTACAATTGTTTTTACCCTTCTTCTTATTCCTTCTGGGTTGCTGGTTACCCTTCTGGTCCGACGATTGCACCGAAAGCACACTCGTCGTTTGGGTGGGTTGAGACAAAGTCATGGCTTGTCCCAAGGAAAATTGGTTAATAGAAAATTGACTCACCTATTTCACAACTGAATCCGTAGCTTTGATACTCATACAACCAATAATTCCATCGGCATGTGTTCCAGGTTTGATCTTAGGGTCGAAACTAGAACGCGGAGCGTTAGGAATGATCTCATATAACAAACCGGATTGAGCATAAATCAAATCCAATTCCTGCACCCTAAAAATGGCTTGTTCCTCGTTCTGAACTCTGAATGTAGAAACATCCTTCGCTATATAAGGTAGTAACGATTTAAGGAACCATTCAAGGAGAAACTCCAGCGGTATGAAGGCTTTAATCAATCTCTTCCGTCTATGCCACTCTTAGATATGGTCCGAGATATGCGTGGCTTTGTCTTGCCAAAATGTTGACAAGAGTTTCGTACCAACATCATAATGCACTGGTATCTGGAAGTGGTTGAGAAAATTCATAGCTAGGTCATCGAATAAAACAAATTCCCCCCTAGGTAACTCTATGTACCATTTCGATGCAGGCCCTGTAAGGGTGCGTTGAAATAGCCTTAAATGGATCAAATCTTCATGTAAGGAATTAGAAGAGCACCAAAGGTGAAATGTAGTAACATGTTCACTAGGATATTCTCCTAGTTTGCCCTCAAATTTGGGAATGTCCAAGGGAATCTTATTAGGGATAGCCTGCCAAGCCGGGTCATGAGAGACTGAATCTTTCGTTAGTCTCGACAAGTCACGCAAATTTAACGTTGCGAGGAAAGGGATTCTAGGTTGAGCAGGTCGATGAGACGCTCCCTGATAATTTTGGTTCACATAGGACTGATGACCGTAAACACCATGGCCATGGCCATACTATCCTCCTCCCATTTGACCCATGTAGGGTGGCATGGAAGCACCATAATGTGGTGTACCTTCACTATTTGGGGCTACAAAGCCATAATTCAAGGAGTAAGCAGGTTGTTGATACCCGTACCCATAAGGTCAATAACTCTATTCATATTGTGGTCCATAAGAAGTCCCATGAGGTGTCCCATGAGAAAATCCATAGGTAGGAATAGACGTTCTGGAAGTAGGAATATGACCTCCAGAAGTAGGACTACGACCTCCCAAGACAACAGGAGGTACTTGACTCTGAGACACAACTACGCGAGTAACAGCAGTATGCACATGACTCGTAGCTACATTCTAGCCCGAAGGACCATGTGAATGATAGGGAGGAATAGCATTCGAAGAACTAGGAATAGAGGACAAAGGGACATGTGAAAGTATGTAAGTGGTATTCCCTATAGTCACTCATCTTGGTTCTGGTATCCGAATAGGACTACTAACTCTAGGTCTAGGACGAACATGAGATGTAGCCTCCACCACCGGGATTGAGGGTGCAATGTGACTCGTGCTCCCAAATCTCTCCACATGGAAAGGAATGTGAATGCCCCTAGGCATAGAGCTAGGATCAAATTCCGACTCAGCATGATGTGTCGGATCGTGTGCGGGGATACCAAATATGCCATAACTAACATAACTAGTGATCGTAGGTTCATGATGAGTCTTGTCTCCTGGCATCCAATACTGACGACTTGTGAATGAGGGATCATACCCGGAGTGTGTAGGTATATCATGTGAAGGATCGAACCTAGAGTGTGTAGGTATATCAGTTGAAGGATCATATACAGGAATAGGATCTTCTTCCCCAACCTCCTAAGGTGGAGAAGACAACTCAGTAATTCCATCTTCATGATCTCCCATCGTGTGTGAATCAATGTGAGAAGTAGTCCTTCTGGAATGTCTATTTCTCTCTCCCAAAGGAGGAGGAGATGTAGAAGGTGGAAGTCCTGCTAAACATCGAGAACAGAGGGGTGTCGCACCCGAATCCACAATGACTCAAAAAATGAAAAAGAATCTCTAATTATGCAAACCCTAAGCAAGCTAACGTGCACAGAGCATACACCAATATAATCTAAAGCCAATCACAAGCAAACAAGGGTAGGATATGTGAGCTCCTGAATGAAGCAAGTATGTCTTGCCTAGGAGAGGCTTGAGACTCCCATACACAACAAGTGGAGGTTCGTAACCAATTATTGTGGCCCTCAGCTTCAACGCGTATAGCGACTGTGCCATCCGACCCCAACCTGGCCGAGACACCTACAAAATAACCCCTGCAAAGTACCCCCTCAATAACCTAGGTAAGGAAACTAAGGTCACCTCAATATAATCAATGCTCAGGCAGACAGTCACAGGTGGGATTGATAGTATGGTCAGGGTAGAAAAGCCCAAAACTCTCGAAAGAGCCCCCAGATACGAATACAATCCTGTAAATATCTCCGGTGCTACTCAGTTATGACTAGGGGTCATCCCAATCAATAACCACTCACACTGCCTCATGCTTAACTCCCTTGTAAGAGGAGGATCCTGAGAAACACTAATTATACCAAGGAATTTCACACTCTCACCTAGACAGACACATACATGTTGTTGTTTAGTGGTCTTGGAGAATTTACTCACAATGAACTATTCCAAGACCCTAAAACCTAATGTTGTTGGTGTACCCTATCAAAGAAAATAGTGTAATCCATTTTAATTAAGCATTGATTTTATTTGGATTTATTACTCAAAAAAGGTAGATGACCATGCAACCAATGGTGTTATGACGCAACATGAAGTAAAATGCACACCTAACAATCAATGCAAATGCATTGTGTCGAATGAAAAATAGGGCATGCTACTACATGAAATGCAAAATTTTCTTCAAGTGACAAATGCAATCATTCCTATATGAAAGCCTGACTAATACTTCTCTAACCAAACCTAGTCCAAGTAACATGCAAAGTACAAAGTGCAATGCATAATGATGCAAAGAAGCAAATATTTTTGGATTTTTTGAATAAAAATGAGATAGCAAAGCAAAAGAATGATTCTACCACCCCCAGACTCTGCAAGCACAATCAAATAGCACTCATGCAAAGTACTAAGGTAAAAAAAATATAATGCACTAATCCCAAAACAAAAAATCGAAAATGCAATGACAGGAACATTCTTAAAAAAAAAATTACCCCAAAAAAGGTGTCTCTGGTCAGAAACAGAGGTGTATACAGACTCTAGCAGTATCAAAGGAGACTCAACAATCATCAAAATTCACACAACAACAATCAATTTTCCTCTAAAAGGAAAAACTCAGGACATGCGCGACTGTATGCAGAAAACCCACGTATGTACGTAGATATAGCAGTCAAAACCGCTTGTATGCGCGACTGTAAGTTAAAAACTCACGTACAAGAAGAAAAATGTATAAAAATGAAGGCAAACAGATAAGCTGAGCCAAAATTCACACCAATCAAACACTACCAGGCAAACATGCCCCTAGACCTGACTCAAAAACAGATAAAACAGAGCAATTCAATAACATTGAATGTCAATAAAAACCCCCAAAGGACAATTACTAGGAACTTCCCAGTGGAGTCGCCAATTCTGTTATGGAGAGAAATTCCTATGGCTTGGGGTACCACAACAGATAGCTTGACTCCATAAATAAATCCTTTCCTATATGCAAAAGAAACCAAATATATAACACTAAAGGATCTCGATTCGTACCTTATTCCGAATGGTTGATGTAGATCCCCGTTGATCTTTCCAACTCCAACTTGAATTGATAAATTGCTTCCTCAACATTCAATAAACAAGACAAGCATGCTATATATAATCGTGTTAGACCTACTCTAGCATATATAATCAATAACATATAAGCATTTGAAATCATCCATGGATCAAATATTCATTCAAATACACATTATTGGATAGGAAAAGATATTTCTATTAATATAAAACATAGATTACAATAGAGACAACCTCTGTCGGCATGCCTGCGAATCAGAGAAACTGAGTCCCCCATTTGGGCCTCCACCACTTCAATCCTCCATCTCTCGATAGCAAGTTCACAAGCAAAAGGCAAGCTTGGGAAGAACACATAAGTGCTCCAAGGGACAAAGGGATGCAGACTCAAGTATAAGCTCTGGCAACAATGGACTATAGTTCTCTTGCTCTCAATTCCTCATGCCTTCAATGTATCCAAAGCGTTCCTTATATAGCTCTTCAATGGGGTAATGAAAGGTCGAATCTAAGTGATATCAATCCATATGGAAGGCCAGGAGACAAGTGAGTCGGATCCACATCAAGGAAAACTCCAAAAGAATTTGGCCTTTTGCACACATCTCGATGTATGTGGTTTTAGGGGTCAAGTCTGCGTATATACGCGAGAAAGGGTTTAAAAGTCACGTATGGCAATTTTTGCATGTTTTTAGGGATGATCTTGGAAACATCAAAAGTACAAAAATGGTCCATGGGGTCTAAGGAGTCTGCAAAGGGAGAGGGAAGGCCATAAAAATGTGATTCACCATGTGTGGTAAAATCAGTTGTAACAGATTCCCCCTAATGTGTGAGGTCAAAGGGGTCATATGATGGTCGAAATACATTATAAATCCATCCCATAAGTGAAGTGATGAAGAACACAGTGGAAGAACCAACCATCCAATCAGCACTATACAATGATACAACTCTGCATATAACTGCAAATAGATATAGCAGTCCTGGATACATAAGAGTACAATGGCCATGAATATGCATGATACAATATAACATATGTGGTCATCGCCACATACAATATAAATAGATCAGATTCTCCATGATGAAGATATACAAAGGATCATGATCTCCATGAAGACTGAAGATATATAATGGATCAAGATATCCATAATGGCTAGAAATGTCTGACATATACTGGAATCAAGTCAAGAGAGCTGAAATCTCATGAACACTGGCACAATCAAGGAGGTAGCATATAAGAGATCCCACCATTCTGGAAGGTATTCTACACAAACCGCTACAAGTACATGTCCTACTATGTGAATAGAGGTGTCAAGGTTGAACATAGTAGTCCATCATCTGATTATCGGTCATTGATGTATACTGTTAACAGATGCGAGATCACCCACCAATAATGAAAATGGGAATGAAGGTACTAGAGTGCAAACTAACAAGTGTGAATAAATGTGTTGAGGTCGAACACTTCATAGAATCCATCAATCAGGGGACATTGATGTATTCCCAAAAACCGTCGATGGCAAGAGAACCTACCACTGATGACTGCAAGTCTCAAGGCACACAAACATGACTCTAGATTCCTATCCCAGAATACATGATCTGAAGTCGATGGGATGAAATCTGCTGGAAGGAGGGCATTAAGGCATCCCCCATCATCCAACATAGGGTACCCAACAAGGTTGTATAATGTGGAAGGACTCAATCATAAGGTGCACAAACCAGTAACTGTACCGGGAATGGCTGACATGCAAAGTCAAGATAACTGAGGAATGGCCAACTCAGGTTTCAACTTCCTTCGAACAAGAGCATAAAGGCAAATGGTTACTAAATGTAGGCAGCATAGACTCGATATGCAAAACTGGGACATCTCTGCGACACAGGAGGCATCGACAGAGGCTCCATAGGGACTAGAAGCTTAACTAGTCAATGGAGATAAACTCAGATAAATGAGTACAGGTCCTAAATTCAAACTATTAACCCAACCAATGGATGGGATATACAGTACTATGTTTAAAGGTGGCAAGACTCAACTGCATCCAAAGATAACATCTTTTCTTGTCCATCTTTTTGGTTTTTTAATTTTTTTGGACTTTTTCAAATATTTGAAAATCTTGAAAAAGAATAAAATCACTTTAAAGTTACAAACTAGGAGGAGACGAGTGTCAAATGGGCAAACAAACTAGTTCCAAGCAGTGAAACATACCTATATTGATCAATGCAAGGACACATGTGTAGGATAGCGACACTTGGGGGAAAGTCCCCTCCCGGTAAAAATAGGGAATCAAGTTGCAAAGGATATATAAAATGGCTCTACATGGCTAGACATGAGACAAGCTTGGGCTATATGGGTGATACTCAAAGTCAGGGAAGCCGGCATAAGGCTCAATGAGGCAGGCAAAGCTCATGATAATGCAATTATAACTTAACATAAGGGATTCCTAGGGAAATAGGCCAGCAAAAGATCAAGAGGAGTATGAGGCTCTTGTGAAATGTCATGGAAATACTATACAACGGACTCCCACATCCTAAAAGACAAACTATCAGCATGGGCACCAAATGAAAACAAGGAGCTAAGTAGGGTACCCATGTAAGGTCAAGCTCTACCATTCACATCATGTCACTTCTAAAACAGCAAGAAGGTTCTGTGACAAGATAGAATGGGTTCATACCTAAGGTTATAATGAAACGGTCATAAGGTCATGCAAAATGCAAATGGAGGTGAAAACTAACCTATATGCCAGTGTAAACATCATACCTGAAATCGACATGAACGGGTCAAAACAACGGTCGAAACGGTGCTCAAAACGGTCTCCTACATCATATATTAGTCAAAAACGGTCCAAAACCATAGAAAAGGGGGTAAAAATTTTCAAAAAATTGAAAAATTTCTATAAATAGTAAAAAATTCAAAACATTATATAACATTTGAAATTTTTACCCAATTGAGCTCAGAACTTCAAACGCAAATTCTGGGAGATCCAGTCGGCGGAATCCGACACCGTTTTTTCCAGGTAACTTCCCATGCCCTGCACTTTCATTTACATGTAAATTTTTCAATTTTCCATGGTCCAATTTTATTTCTAGGCCATTCTAAATTATGCACCTCATCCCACACGGAAATAGAGGATTTTTTCACGTATAGGGCTGGATATAAGCAGAAAAATGCCCCAAAGTCGCGTACATACGTGGTTGTTTAGCAAATAGTCGCGTATGCATCCGTGTTCAAGTTTTTCTAAGACATATAATGACCCAAACTTGAATTAAATGTGCAGGATGGTTCTAGAATGGAGGGAACGAGAGCACGGGGATGTAGAAGAAGCAGTATGAGGCGATCTAATGGCACAACAGGCTCTTTGTGCATGTGGGCTCTACAAGTTTTGGTGTCTTGGTGGCTTACGGGCCAAACCAAGACTACTGCAGATTCTAGTAGACTACTGGGATCCTAACTCAGAGTCATTCCATATCGACGGGATGTCCCTCACCATAGAAGTGGAGGACATATACTTCATTACTGGATTGTCCTGATGGGGGGAAGTGGTGAACCTACGTTCTCATGGGCCCAGAGGTGGCCTCACCATAGATGAGTATATAGCTATATACTATTATCCAGACACGGAGAAGATTGGGAGTCATATCCCAACTAACTCCATATAGGTGCTAGGCCTAAAGGCCATACTACTAACACTCAGCAGGATAGCAGGGCTAGCCTCACTCCACCAGGCCTTGCGGTCCCTAATGTTCTATGCAGTGGAGTGCATGAGACCCAAGATTTATGATTGGAGCACTACGCTGTTGAGTAACATGAAGCACCATCTCAGCGAGTGTAAGATGGGTAGGGTACGAAACTTCGGTTTCAGTAGTATAATGAGCACGTTCTTCTTTGAGTGTGTTCCGGGATTGAGCCCTAGAGTTGACGTTCCTCTTCATGAGGTTCAAGATCCGACCCAACGACATTGGGCAGATGCGATGCGCATACTGGGTGGAGGC
The DNA here is from genome assembly GCA_001517045.1 of Pseudotsuga menziesii. NCBI lineage: Eukaryota > Viridiplantae > Streptophyta > Pinopsida > Pinales > Pinaceae > Pseudotsuga > Pseudotsuga menziesii. The sequence continues at coordinate 436,650 of LPNX010212566.1, read as the reverse complement.
AGGGTGTCCAACCCCTATCTAGTTGATTTCTTTCCATGGTGGCAGTGGCAGATAGTTGCCATCGATGATTACCCCTATGCGGGGATAGATTTTCGAGGAGATCCCAACATGCCTCTACCACCAGGATCAGCATACGGTGACATTGGTAATGAATCCCAACCCACTTTTTAAGTTTTGTGAATTATTTAATTTGTTTTTGTGTTTTTTGATATATATAGACTCAAAAAGACATTTTTTGCGTGACAACGCATAGTGACATCCTATCATATGTATGCAGATGTAGGACCACGGTGGGCTAAAGGATTCCATCGTCATATATGGAGGGGAAGAGGAGATGACATTATGGGTGTGGATGTGGAGTGGACGCTCCAAAGCATTCATACCAACTTCATGCGGCTGACACATAGGGTACCCATGGCGTAGGTCGAGGACCTGCCTAAGGCCATGCAGCCTCAGGTGGTGGGTGTGGTTGTTTCAACGGCTAGCTAGAGTTGTGGTGACATTCCACGATCAGAACCCCCCTCCTCCTCCCCAGGATTTGATACCTAGGAGTGATACATTTTGTACTACCATGTGTTTATATTTTGGTGGCTCGGAAGCCCCATTTTTGTATTATGACAGTTATATATTATCACATTTTGGATGTTTAATGAAAAACTTTTATGATGATCGATTTATTTATTTACATGTGTAAAAATGTATGTTTGTGATGAGCTTATTGTTTGTGAAACAAATGCCAATCTAACACATAGTTAGTGTATGAGTCAGCAACTTGGTTATAAATTCTTGGAACATGTATGTATGTTATGTTGTCAAATTTTCGTTCTAACAATCTCACACGTAAGAATCTTCGTAATAATGTTGGATCCCTAACATGATACAAGCCATTAAGATGTGACACTACTAACTCCGAATCAAGACATACCTCAAGAGATAGAACACCATGTTAAATGGCATCCTGCTCTGGATTGGATGGATTAGGACATAACAAGAAGAGTTATTATGCTGCAATTATGGATCCAATTGGAAAGAAGGATAGTCAAAAATATGCTCCCTCCTCTCATAATAAATATAGAACTAATATGATGCCTAGAATACCAATGACAAGCAGGTATAAGCATATCTTTTTCAGTCATTGCTACTCTTGTAATAATTTTGGACATATGGCTAGATAATGTAAGCTGATAAGTCCTACAGAAAAGAAGGCTATGGTAGAGGTTCAGAAACAAATAAATGGATGGAAGAAGAAGGAATTTGTGAAGTAGAAAGATCAAATATTCTCAAATATAAAAGAACATTCTATGGATATTGTCATTGTTGTCACAAGTTTGATCAAAAGGCTGATGATTGCAGAATCAACAGAAAAGATCAAGTTTTGAAGAGACAAAGAAATAGAAGATCCATGAGTAGGGTATGTCATGAAAAGATGTGGAGAAGAAAGTTTGATTACAAAGATTCGCAGGAAACAAACATTCCAAGCATCAATGAAGTTTCCAAACATGATAGTGTTGTATATAATAATGACATCCATTATGATGAAAATCAAGATGAAGATATAAAAGAATACACCGATGGAGATGATGAAGAAGAATATAATGATGATGATGGAACTGAAAAAGAAAGTATTTTTTAAAAGATCTCATGACCTAGAAGAGAACTCTGAAATTAGCATTAGAAGGGATCATATACTCAGGGGTGGTTTCAATACAAGAAGGAAACTATTGTTTAATGAACAAGACTTACTATCAGTGGTGGAACCTAAGAACTTTTCAGAAGCCAACAAAGATTATGATTGGATCAAGGCCATGAATGAAGAGTTAGAACAAATTGAGAAGAATCAAACTTGAGAACTTTTCCCAAGACCTAAAGGCAATAATATTGTAGGGACAAAATGGGTCTTCAAAAACAAGTTCAATAAATATTTTCAAGTGATAAGAAACAAATAAATACTAGTGTGTAAAGGATATGCTCAAGTGGAAGGTATTGACCTTGAAGAAACCTTTTTACCCTGTAGCAAGACTTGAAGCAATCAAAATGTTTTTCGAATATTCAGGTTATAGATACTTCAAAGTATATCAAATGGATGTCAAGTATGCATTTGTGAATGGTAATCTAGAAGAGAAATTCTATATTGAACAACCTAAATATTTCCTATTATCAGAAAAAGAGGACTATGTTTGCAAACTGAAGAAGGCACTCTATGGTCTCAAACAAGCCCCAATGGCATGGTTTTCAAGACTAGATAGCTACTTGAAGAAACAAGGATATAAAAGAGGGGTCACTTATAGTAATATCTACATAAAGTTTGAATATAAGAATATGATCATTGTTATTATTTATGTGGGTGATATTAGGGTGAAAACGCGAAGTTGCTATACAAATTTTTGAGAATCAGTCACACTGAAAATTCAAGATCATCACAATGCCAACAAAACAAAATATAAAAACTCACAAGGATGTTCCTTGCACTGTCCTATTCAAAAGGGTAGTTTTAGTTTGTATGATAAGAGTCACATTTGAATGAAAATGGGAGGACACAAACATGTGTCAATAAGGCGCCATTTTTTAAACATATGTTAAATTTTGAAAAATATTAAAAAATAGTGTTTAGGTCTGAAAATCCTCAATATATGGTCCATTGAAAAGTACAATCTATGTAGATTATGAACGTACATTTGGTTTATGTAAAATCAATAACCATCTCTAAACAAATGAAGGGCACACATGTCACTCATTATCCAAACGTGAAAATTTAAATTATATGTCGTTGGTGCCTGTCAAATTTGTCCTACTATATGTCCATAAAAAAAATTCAAAAAAATATGAGTACAAAGCTAATAGAATTCTCTAAACCTCTTTTGTTTACGTCAAGGTGAAATTCCTAAGGGGGGTATGGGTTTAAAAGGGTTTAAGTTGAAAACATAAAATTTTATAGTTTTTTGTCAAAAAATAGGCAAAAAGTGTGTATCAACTTTGTGTTTTGACCCATTACCTTTGGAAGTGATCTACAAATGCTAAGTGAAAATTTTGCCTCTGAATTGAAGAAGGAGTTTGAAATGTCAATGTTGGGTGAATTAACATTCTTCTTGGGATTACAAGTTTATCAATCAGACAAAGGGATCTTCATCACTCAAACCAAGTACATTAAAGACATGCTTAAGAAGTTTAAGTTGGAAGATTTTGATCTTGCTAGTACACCCATGGTCACTGGTTGTAAGTTAAGTAAGGATGATGAGTCATTGGAAGTAGATCATACCATGTATATATCTATGATAGGAAGCATGCTATATGTGACAGCTACAAGACTGGATGTCATGCAAGCTGTAGGATTGGTTGCTAGATTCCAATCAGCTCCCAAAGCAACACATGTGACAGCAGTGAATGAGATTCTTAGATATTTGAAAGGTACTATAGAGTATGGTTTATGGAAGCCAAGAGGTCAATACTTCACTTTAAATCCATTCACTGATACAGATTGGGCAGGAAGTGTTGATGACCGAAAGAGTACCAGTGGAATAACATTCTACTTAGGAGACTATTTGGTATCATGGCTAAGCAAGAAACAATCCTCTATTGCACTATCTATAGCAGAAGTTGAATGCATTGTTGTTGCATCATGTTGCACTTAAGTCATTTGGATGAAACATACTTTGGAAGACTTAATTGTAAAGTATGAGCATCCAATAGTGTTAAATTGTGACAATACCAATGCCATAAACATTTAAAAAAAACCCTGTTATGCACTCCAAGACAAAACACATCCCTATAAAATGTCACTTTTTGAGGGATCAAGTATCACAGAAAGTGGTGAAACTGGAATATGTTGATACAAGGGAAAAGATAGTCAATATATTCACTAAGGAACTACCCAAAGTATCATTTGAGCATCTTAGACAAATTTTGGGAGTAGTATCCCTACAATAGATATAGAAAAGAAAAAAGAAAAAATAAACAAAAGACATTATGTTAGGGAGAGATGTTAAAAGGATACATTTTTCATTAATGTCAAATGGGGAGAAAATTGAAGAGTTGTTGCCATCAATGCCAAACGGGGAGAATGTTGAGTATGGTTTCCATCGATGTCAAAGGAGTTCATTAATAAAAAATGAAATGACATGACATGTATGATAATGTGACATGTGTGATGATGTTTCAAAGTCATATGATGATGTTCCAGTGGTCCCATGATGTTGAGTATGGTTTCCATTGATGTCAATGGAGTCCATTAACGACAAAGGATATGACATGACATGTATGATGATGTGACATGTGCGATGAGGTTGAAAATTCATATAATAATGTTCTAGTGCTCCCATGAAATCATTTTTACATTTTGACACAATTCTATAAAAATATGGCAATTTGCTGAAACTCTGAAAAATGACTAAGTATAAGAAAAAAACAAAGTTTCATTAATGACAATGGAATAACAAAGGAAGTGATGACATGGCATGTGGCATGTGTGATAAGGTTTCAAAGTCATATGATGGTGTTATAGTCCTCTCATGAAGTCATTGTTACAATTTGACACCATTCTGTAAAAGTATGGCAACTTGTTAAAACTCTTGTTGAAACTCTGAAAATTTGACAAAGTATAAATTCTTCTTAATCTGCCTAAGGGGCCTTTGTAAAATACATGCCATATTTTGTATATGACGAATTTAATGATTATGGGGATATAAAAATATATATTGGTGTCTTGTGCATATAACCATATGATTGGTTTGTCAATACAGTCTCTGAAGGTGAAGTTAGTAGTCTGCCAAAAGTGCTTTCTAACATGATTTGCATTGTTTCAGTTCTGGTAAATCTACCTAAGTGGCCTCAGTAAAATGCCCACCATGTTTTGTAGGATACTGATAAAAATTATATGAGGCCATTATTTTTTATTTTGTTGATGTGTTCATCTAACCATGGTCTCGTTTCCCCTAAAATGTGCTTGAAGAAAAAGTTACACGTCTTCCAAAATGAGGTTTCAAACTGTTTTGGGAAATTTGCTGAAAATTGACCAAGTATTGAAAAATCGGTCTAAGTTTCCCTAGTAAAATTCCCTCCATATTTTATAGGAAACTGATAAAAATAATCTGATACCATCAGGATGTAGCTTGTTGATGTGTGCATATGACAAAGTTGTAGGTCTTCCAAAACAGGGTTTCATGCTATTTTTCACCAGTTCATGAAAAGGTATGTTTCCATAATGAAAAGATGCATTGGTGAAAAGGTTTTAATGAAGGGACACAATGATGAAAAGACACAATGGTTCAAATCCATGATGAAATAAGTACTTAAAGAATAAGTACAAAGTGGAATAAATATGTCTCAGCAATCCAAATCATTGTAACAACAAGAGTAGATAGAGACCAATGAAGTGAAGAATAATTAGTAACAGAATTGAAGAAAATGATCAAATTAGGGTAGTAGGGTGGTGTTACGGCACGATACAATCCTGAAAGGGGGTTGTAGCCTCTTTCTAATAGTGGTTGGAAAACATGTTGTTGTAGCATCCTTGTCTGTTGGAGCAGGTAGAAACCACGGTGTTGTAGCATCCTTTAGTTGTAGCTGAAAAACTTGGGGATTGGTGTCTCCAACAAGTTTTAGATTGCAAAAACAATTGTAAATATAATTTTGCAGTTATATAAAGTGTTTGTGCTTTTCCCAATTGGGCTTCCACGATAAATTTGTGTTCTGTGTGTTTTTGTTGATCATGTGTGTTAATAAATTAATTAAAAGTGATTTAAATTGTTAAATCCTTATCAATACTAATTCACCCCGCCTCTCAATATTGTCCAATATTCCAACAAAGTGTACATGAATCTGATCAGGATTGTATAGGGACAAATGAAACATTGATAGAACTATAACAGAGAGTGCAATAATATAGTGAAAACCCAATTTCTATTAATGAATAAAATAGTGGAATAATATAGAACATACACTCGCCAGAATGTTGATAGATTATCTATGAAGGGAGAGAGATGGAAGCTACTCTCATTCACATAAGTTAATGCAAGAGGTCAAAGATATGGAATTTTAACATAAAACAACAACTCTAAAGGTCCAAAACCCTAACTCAATGCAAATATCATAACTAAGAGTCGATTTTCAAAATCTCAATGCAAAGGAAAGAGAGAGATCCCTCAGCTCTTCTAAAAATTCAACACAAAATGAGAGAAAGATCCCTCTGCACCCTCATTCAAAATGATATTCAACAATACCTAGAGGAGTTGAATATCTTCCACGGAGTTCTTCCTTATATTCTCAAACAATGTGGAGGAATTCAAACAAAAATTAATTCAAAGGAGTTTCATTGGAAGTGGTTCCTCCACATGGAGGTCGTAACACTCTCACCTAGGAAATATTCTCTCTTTCATTAAACAAAAAAATGATAAATAGAGATGGATCCATTATCTTTTTAGAATTTTTCCTCCTCGATTAACAAGATATGATAACTAAGTGCATTGTCCCTCTCTTCCAACACCCAAACTAAGTAGACAATCCTTTACACTAGTAACTATAGGGTTAAAACAGCCAAAATTCAAATGGGTTGGAAGTTGCAACATTGGGAGGTTCAAGTCTGTCATTCAATCAAGGAAAAGATTGAACCGTAGTGTTTAAACCATGCTTTGATACCAAATGGTCCCACAACCTGTGATGACAATGTGTCTCGCTTTCCAAATTTGATGGAGCACTTATGCAGCCTAACCTACAAAAACACTATGTATCCAACCTCACAAATCATGTTCGTCTTATGTGCTCAACATGACTTTTTTTGTCTGTCTTGGGCCTCTTTCAACCATACTCAAATGGATTGCATCTTCTCTTCCATCTGTTGGATCAAATATGGACCCATAAGTACCCTATCCTCAAGGAGATCCCAACTCAAGGGTGTTCTTCAAGGCCTATTATAAATAAACTCAAATGGTTCCATCTGTATCGAACTCTAATAAATGTTATTGTAAGCTAATTCTACCAATGACATATATTCCTTCCAATGTCTCTGTTAGTCCATCACATAAATGCACAACATTTCCTCCAAAACCTACTTAACTCTCTATGTCTAACCATCTATCTCGGGAGGGTATGGGGTGTTGAAGTTTAGTTGTGTGATCAATGCTTCCTAGAAACTCGTCTAGGATCTCCAAGAAAATACTGACCCCCTGTGATAAATCATATTTTAAGGTATTCCATGTAGTCGCACTATCTTGTTCATGAAGACCCACACTATCTCAGGTGCTTGGTAAGTAACTTTATGGGAATGAAGTTGTTACACAGAAATTTCTTCATATTCATGATAATTGAACATGTACCTCTAAATTTTCCTTAATCCCTGAAGTGCCTATGCCTAAACTTACTTGGAAGATGAAAGTCACGAAGTTTTCCCTTTCAGAGAGCTTAGTTAGCAACATTATTTCAGCCTACTAACTTATAACCTATGGCATTGTTACCACCTAAGTTGTACTTAGTGGTTTTTTATCAAGTGAGCCTGGTGAACCAGACAAGGATAACTTGTTCGGACTTCAGAAGACCTTTCGAAGTACTTCTGGGAAGTGCTTGTTGTACTATATCACATGTTCATACCCCATGGGGGAATTGTAATAAATGTTCTAGCATGATAGTGTCTGTAAAAGACTCAGTATCTTAGACTTTATTTGTCAATCCGATCAGCCCAGGGTGTTTTTTCCCTTGGTTATTATTGGTTGTTGAATAAACGACTGATAATTTCTGAGTTTTTCACTCCATACCTCCAAAGCTGGGGTGGTCGGCTTGGCATTTAGGCCTATTGAGGTTATTAGAGTCTATGTGTCAATGTATAAACATGCTAGACATCATGGTCGAGTCATATGAACATGTCTAAGTCCCCCTAGGTTTTTTCAATTTTTTAATTTTTTTGTTTTTTCAGTGTTTTTCATTAAAATTTAATTTTTCCAAAACTTAGGCTATTTTTAATAGTTTAATTGGAAATTTTGATTTTGTAATAAAAGTAGGCCAAATAATCAATTTCAGTCATGTCGGTGCTCATTTTCAAGCTAAGAGCACCATGTAAACCCATGGACCCACTTTTTCCTAGTTTTGAGTGATTTTCCATCACTCAGGTCTTCCTGTTGGGGCGCGCGCCTTAACGGTCACTAGTTTTGGTAACTCCGCAGTTTTTGTGGAAGCTTGTAAGCAGATTTGTGACTCAAAATAGCCTTATGGGTGTCAAGGTTGAGTCAAATCCCTCTTTTTTGTAATTGTCCATAAATTTCGGGTGTAAGCCCATGATTTTGTAATAGTGCACTTGTATAAATAGGCACTCATGTAAAGATGTCAAGGGTATCTAATGAAATGAGGATCATATGATGCAAAGAAGTTAGATCTATTTTTGGGTTTTAAGGTCAAGTCCCAGCTGTGTGCGTGGACGACCTCTGCAGCTGTGTGCACAGAGGGTTTTGTAAGGAAAGGAACTGCAGTTGAGTGCACAGCTTAGAGATTGTAAGAAAGGAACTGCAGCTAAGTGCGCAGCTTAGAGATTGTAAGAAAGGAACTGCAGCTGAGTGCGCAGTTAGACTTGAATGACGGATCTGCTGCTGAGTGCGCAGATCAGAACTATTGTTTTGTAAGAAGTGGAATAAAAGCATAGTTTTGTGGACGTAGCCCCTACACTGGGGGTGAACCACGTCATATCTTGTGTTATGGTTCTTTTGTGTTGTTTCTGTTATGGTTTTATTTTATGCATTGATAAGTAGGTGAATGCTAAAGTAAGATAACTATTAAATATTAACTTCACTGTGAATTCCCAGTTAAGGGTTAAGCAAGAAAAGTCTTTTATCTAACTGCGAAGCTAATTAAGTAATTATCGAAGCTCTATTTGGTATAAATATTTGTTGTTAAGGCTAAAGGTACAGTAATATCCCTCTTCTGCTTGCAGAAACCTGGTTCTGCGGCACCCAATAGCTGTTTCGGGTGAGACTGCAACCTGTTCGCAGGTTGTTGCCGAAAGGGACAACACTGTGGGTCTTTTTGTTGGTGCGAAGTTGATGGTATAAAACCCGGGTCTGCCCTATAGCCCAACAAATTGGTTCCATTTCCGGTTGAACTCAGTATCTGCTAAAGAGGGATCTACGTCGTACCTGGAGGGATATGTTTTGGAGGCCCTCAGTAAAAGAAATCGGTGATTGGGTTGAAGCTACCTATCAGAAATTTGCTGAACAAGAAAATAAGGATCCACGTCGTAGCTCAGATGAATTCTTGCAAAGGTACATTTTTGCTGATATTTACGAAATTTTCTTTGGTAGTATCCACATAGAATTGCACCAGTGGTTATCCAGGTTGACAGAGAGAAGGACGAACTTCCAAGAAGATCAGTTTCCTGACTGGACCCCAGCAAGAGTTAATATATTCAAAAGGGTGAACAACGCGATATCGTGAGCTGTTGATTTCTGGACAACGCGAACCCTTGAAGCATTTGTGATGGAGTTTTCCATCGACACAAGTACCTCTTTTAGCGAAGCTGAAAGGCAGTTCTTCAAAGGACCAAGAGGTAAGTACCTAAATTCATTTAGTCTGCAAATTAAAATGCTCTTGGCCGAGAAGGACATATTGCTTATAGAATCAGATTGCTAGATTTATTTTTACTAACCTATGTTTGGAAGTGAAAGTAACTTCGACGAGCAAAGTGGTTTGTTGTGAAGCGGTAAAAGATACAAGAGAAACCTAGAATCCTATACCCTAGGCCAAAATACCGAGTATACGCTAGAAGACCCTGAATCCGAAGAAACCCCTTTTGTTAGAAACCCTCCTATAACTCCGCAGCGAAGATCTGTTACCCCTGAGAACCCGTCGCAGTTTGGAAGTAACCCTAGCCCGAGTATTCCTGTCGTAGGTCAGTCTACCCCAGTAAGTTCTCCCCCCCCTCAGTCCACTATGGCCCATATGACTAATGATATAAAGCTCCCAGTTTTCAAAGGAACTGGATCAAAGGATCCATAACAGTTTTGGTTTTTATGCGAAGTTGTGTGGACTGCTAAGAACATTTTGGATCAAGATATAAGAAGAGCGCAGCTAGTCACTTCTTTTAGAGACCGAGATTTGACCTGGTTTATGAAATTTTCCAGTACTCAGAACCATGTCTTGGCTGATATTAAAGCAGCAATGATCAAAGAGTTCAAGAAGCCTAAATCAGAATCACAGTGTATAACTGAATTAAAAGAGATTCAGCAGAGACGAGGTGAACTAGTTTGGTACTTTGATCAGAGGTTCAAAGTTCTACTAGATCAAGTTAGTTTCACTATTGGACCAGCGCAGCATAAAGAATGGTTCATTACAGCCTTATTACCTCATACCAAAATGCCACTCATGCAACAGAAGGTTGCTGATCAGCAAGAGGCTTTGGAGATTGCCATGAAACTGGAGACAGCTCCTGTCGAAGATAATTCTGGCATAGCCCAAATACAAGCGCAGTTAGCAAAAATGGCTTTGGAGCTGCGCGACATGAAAAAATGGAAATCTATTCGTGAAGAGGTGTGGTGTACATGATGTAGGACAGAAGGTCATGACAAGGAACAATGTCCTGCACTAAGAAATTACCTGAATACTGGTGCGCCAAACCCATTTAACCCTAATGTTTTATATTGTGAGATTTGTAGAACAACTGGCCAGCATCGACCTGAAGACTGCTATCTGCTACAAAGATATGTGCAAGTACCTAAGAATCCCTATTGCAAGTTCTGTAAGTCAGTTAGACACAACGAAGAGGAATGTCGCAGCTTTGACCTTATGAGAGAGCGAACATATGATGCTTATAGGGTACAAAACGATGCACAAGGCAATGATGGATATGGTTACCGTGGTAGTACATCAGGTCGAGGTACTTTTGGAGGTCGTGGTCGTGGTGGTATGCCTGGAAGAGGTTGAGGCCAGGTTGTGTGATATAACTATAATCAGGTAGGCCATCTAGCTAGAGACTGTCGGAACCCAACTACGACATGTCGATATTGCAGAGCAGTAGATCATGTCATTGAGCAATTCCCATAGCTGATAGCCAAGATGCAAGAAAGAAATAGTGCTCCTCCTCAGAATATTTAGATGATTACCGTAGAACAAATACCTGTCCCAGCCATTAACGTTGTTACAAAGAGTGGAGCTATGACACAAGTGTAGAATAAGGAGAAACAGCCTGACGAGGCTTGGGTTTGTAAGACCCCAGAGAAAGTTCCAACCTTCGATGTGGGAAGAGAAAAAGAAATATTTATGGAAGCCAAAAAAGACTTTGTTGATCCGAGCACAGCAGCATCAACAGCAGTCACAGTCTCAAGAAGCTTCGACAAATAAAGTAAGTACACTGTTGACATTTTTACAGAGTTGTATGAAGCTCTTACGAAATCAGAATGCTTTAAATGAGTTACAGAAAGTTATTTCTTCTTACAAACTTCAGCAAAGCTCTAGTAAAGAAAAAACTGTCAATAGAGTTAGAAGAACTGTAAGAGAAATGAGATTGCATGCTCAGATAGGAGAGTATGACATGACTGATATCATTCTAGACCTGGGATCAGAAGTCAATGTCTTAACTAAGCATACATGGAAATAAATGGGAAAACCTACCCTTGAATGGTCCCCTATACAGTTGAGATTAGCCAATCAGCAGAAGATTGTGCCCCTAGGAAGATTCTCTAGTGTCCCAGTAGACATTGATGGAGTCAGTACCTTAGCAGATTTTGAAGTCATTGAAATAATTGATGATAGCAACCCCTATCCAGCTTTGCTAGGAATTGAATGGGCAATAGAGAATTCTGCAGTAATCAATCTTAAGAACAGATAGATGACTTTTGAAGGAAAAGGCTTGAGAGTCATAGTCCCCTTGGACCCTTCTCAAGGAGAAAGGTACACAGAGCCAGTCAGAGATGAAGATCAGGATATTCTGGATCATATCTACAACATCACAGCTAAAGAAGAAGACTATGTTAACGCTACTACTGAAGGTATAATGGATTGGAAGTGTGACAGTTCTTGCATGACTGATTCAGATGAAGGCCTAGAGAATTGGCAGCATAGACTTTATGAGCTACATGGACATCGGTGTGCAAGAATTACCAAGTCTCTCAGATGGCTTGGCTCACAAACAAGAGTCTTACCTATTTTTGATGGCTTGACAGACCACGAAGAGTTTATTTTGCAATTTTCAGAGCAGGTACCAGATTCACAGAAAATGCAGACTCTAGGTTCAGCATTCAGAGCCACAGCTGCCAAATGGTGGAATGGTCATAAGAAGTACATCCATAGTTGGGAAGCTTGTCAAAAGCTTCTTCGCCTCAAATTCGTGGATCAACCTCAAGAGGTGCGAAGTAGGTTAATGGTCAGACTAGCCCTCAAGAACATTTGCAACAGTGTTATGAAGAATGGAAGAATGTCCCTCGCGAAGAATGGGTACATCGGTTTGTGCACACTCTGGAACCTGTAGCAAAGAACTGGTATGCAGAGGTGGAGCTTCGCCATGGTACTGTAAGTTGGGATAGTCTTGTTGATAGTTTTGTGCTGACATTTTCTATTAATGAGGTTTGTCCTGCTTTGGATGCAATTGTTAGGCTGATCCACACTAAGGTGTTTGATGGTAAAGAAACAGTCGAGTACCAACCTAATTGGAAATAACAAGAAGTCAATGCAGTAGAATGCTATAACCTCGCAATTGACGAGGATGATGACCCGCGCAACATAAACATTCCTGAGTCAGAAGGACACTGCGAAGTACATGGACCAGCAGTCGAAGCACCAGAAGTGACTCATCCCTTGAAGACAAGGCAAGTAAACATTGGGTCAGAAGAAATGCCTAAGTATGCTACTATTGGAGATTATTGGGATGAAGAAATGGTAAGCAAAGTGACCCAACTTCTCCATGAGTATCAGGACCTATTTTCGACAAAGTTCTCAGAAATGAAAGGTATCCTTGGTGATATAGGAGTGATAAAAATCCCGTTGAAACCTGATGCGAATCCTGTGAAGCAACGCCCTTATAGGCTGAACCCTAAGTATAAAGAAAACTCCAAGGTGGATCTAGATAAGATGCTCACAGCAGGAATCATTGAGCCTGTCGAAGAGTCAGAATGGGTCAGCCCCATGGTGGTACAAGAAAAGAAGACCAAGGGAGAAATCAGAATCTGTGTTGATCTCAGGAAGCTGAATGATGCCTGTTTACATGATCCGTTTCCTACTCCCTTTACAGATGAAGTTTTAGACAATGTCGGAGGTCAAGAAGTGTATTCTTTCACTGATGGATTTTCTGGTTACCATCAGATCAGAATTGCTCCAGAGGATCGACTTAAAACAACCTTCGCTATAGAAATGGGATCTTTTCAGTATACAGTTATGCCTTTTGGATTGAAGAATGCACCTGCTATGTTTTCCAGAGTAGTCATATCTGCATTTAAGGAATTCATTCATAAGTTTTTGGAAGTTTACTTTGATGATTGGACTATCTTTGGCTTATTGAAAGATCATATAGCTAGCTTAAGGCTTATGCTGGATAAGTGTAGACAGCATCAGATGTCATTGAACTTGAAGAAGTGTATCTTTTGTGCACCTTTTGGAATTCTGCTCGGTCACATTGTGTGCAAGCAAGGATTGATGGTGGATCCTGCGAAGATAGCCATCATTGTGAACTTGCCACCTCCGAATTCTGTTAAGCAACTTCGCACTACACTTGGTCATACTAGATATTACAATAAATTCATCAAAGGATATGCTCAGATTACAGCCCCTATGGAAAAGCAATTGAAGAAAGATATTAAGTTTGAATGGACACTTGAGTGTCAGGAAAGCTTGGATATAGAACTCGACAGAGTGCAAAAGGAGCTAGTAGAGAAGGAGCAAGTAGCCGACAGCAGTTTACTATTTTCACCAACAAAATTCTCCCACCAGACAAGCAGCAGAGTGTCCCGGGATGGGACACTGGTGAGTCTTAGGGGCCTGCTGGGGCGCGCGCCTTAACGGTCACTAATTTTGGTAACTCTGTGGTTTTTGTGGAAGCTTGTAAGCGGAGTTGCGACTCAAAATAGTCTTAGGGGTGTCAGGGTTGAGTCAAAGCCCTCTTTTTTGTAATTGTCCATAAATTTCGGGTGTAAGACCATGATTTTGTAATAGTGCACTTGTATAAATAGGCACTCATGTAAAGATGTAGAGGGTATCTAATGAAATGAGGAACATATGATGCGAAGAAGTTAGATCTATTTTTGGGTTTTAAGGTCAAGTCCCAGCTATGTGCATGGACGACCTCTGCAGCTGTGTGCACAGAGGGTTTTGTAAGGAAAGGAACTGCAGCTGAGTGCGCAGCTTAGAGATTGTAAGAAAGGAACTGCAGCTGAGTGCGCAGTTAGACTTGAACGACGGATCTGCTACTGAGTGCGCAGATCAGAACTATTGTTTTGTAAGAAGTGGAATAAAAGCGCAGTTTTGTGGACGTAGCCCCTACACTGGGGGTGAGCCACGTTATATCTTGTGTTGTGGTTCTTTTGTGTTGTTTCTGTAATGGTTTTATTTTATGCATTGATAAGTAGGTGAATGCTAAAGTAAGATAACTGTTAAATATTAACTTCGCTGTGAATTCCCAGTTAAGGGTTAAGCAAGAAAAGTCTTTTATCTAACTGCAAAGCTAATTAAGTAATTATCGAAGCTCTATTTGGTATAAATATTTGTTGTTAAGGCTAAAGGTACAGTAATATCCCTCTTTTGCTTGCAGAAACCTGGTTCTGCGGCACCCCATAGCTGTTTCAGGTGAGACTGCAACCTGTTCACAGGTTGTTGTCGAAAGGGCCAACACTATGGGTGTTTTTGTTGGTGCGAAGTTAATGGTATAAAACTCGGGTCTGCCCTATAGCCCAACATCCATACAGCCAAAGTTGGGGTGGTCGGCTTGGCATTTAGGCCTATTGAGGTTATTAGAGTCTATGTGTCAATGTATAAACATGCTAGACATCATGGTCGAGTCATATGAACATGTCTAAGTCCCCCTAGGTTTTTTCATTTTTTTAATTTTTTAGTTTTTTCAGTGTTTTTTATTAAAATTTGATTTTTCCAAAACTTGGGCTATTTTTTAATAGTTTAATTGGAAAAATTGATTTTGTAATAAAAGTGGGCCAAATAATCAGTTTCAGTCATGTAGGTGCTC
The DNA here is from genome assembly GCA_001517045.1 of Pseudotsuga menziesii. Taxonomy (NCBI): domain Eukaryota; kingdom Viridiplantae; phylum Streptophyta; class Pinopsida; order Pinales; family Pinaceae; genus Pseudotsuga; species Pseudotsuga menziesii. The sequence goes on along the minus strand of LPNX010212566.1, from coordinate 421,514 downwards.
ATTTTCAAGCTAAGAGCACCATGTAAACCCATGGACCCACTTTTTCCTAGTTTTGAGTGATTTTCCATCACTCAGGTCATAAAGCCCCAAAAATCAATTATTGATTATTTTAATTAATAAATTGATGAATAATGGGGCAAAACCAAAATCATAAATCAGTGGATTCTCAGTCGATTTGATTGAAAGTAGTTAGATATGAACCAGATTGACTGGATCTGACAAATCCTTGACTGAAGGAGATGATCAAATCAGATCCAGAGTTTATCTTCAGCTGTCTTCATGGGGAATTGTGCCCTCTCTCTCTCCTCCACATGTGTGGACTCTCCTGGATGCTCTGTGGACTGATGTGTCGGTTTATGGGTTGATGTGTCAACTCAATCAGGCCCCTGGTTGACAAGTAGGCTCAGGTCAGGTTCAGATCTGCATTGATTGACTCTCCATCAGCTGATTTGATCTATCTCCTTGGGATTTGCGCCCCCCTTGGGATGGATCTCCTTGTTTTTGTATATATCCAAGCACAGCAGCCTCTTCCAAGTGAGTTAGAACTAGGATTGAGGTGTTGCTACTATTGTACTGTTGTTATTGTTTATTTGAAATAAAGAGAAGCTTTGGAGGCAAGATGGTGTTGTGCCATTGTATGTGTGGATGATCATTGCCATTTTTTTACTGAGGTAACCTGTATATGTGTTCATAATTTGCTAATTGCTTGTGGATTCATTGCTAATATTGATAATAAGATTATTATAATATTGATAGGAAAGGTTCTTTTCAATAAGTTTATTAGCCATCTCTTTCCTTTGATGCATGTTTAGAGATCTAGATTCAGCATGTTCTATAAGCTTATATTCATGTTCTATAAGCTTAGCTTGCATGCATTAGATTTATGTTTGTTGTTATAAAAGATAAATCTAGAAATCACTGCACATCATATTGGCTGCCTAAAATGCAAGCCAAGATCCCAAGAAAATATTGCTTTCCTTGGTTCCTTTTTTACCTTTTTTAACTAGTTTTTACTTAGCATTTTTTGGTTAAAAGTAAGCTGACCCAAAGGTACTTTCAAAGTGCTTTTGGGCATATTTTAGTCTAATAATATTGCTTTTTTTTAGCAGGCATAACAGAAAAAATGAGGAGCTGCTGCTCGAAAGTGACTTTTGGGCCTCTGAATCCCCCCAAGGGTCTCCCTTTTGACTGAAATCTTTAATTTTCGCACTTTGTAAGCTCTTGATTTCATTCCATATAAGAATCAAGAGGCATCATATCAGTTTTCTGATATTTTAACCGTTGGTAATAAAAATATTTTTTGAATAGGCTCTTTCGAGCCCATTCCCCATCCCCCCTGGGGGGGTTTGCATCCGTGTCATTTTTTGCTTTTCGTTCATTTTTTTCAATCTAGTGTAGTATTAATCTATAGGGTAGTATACTTTGATATAAAATCAATTCCATATTCCATTTCTATTGTTTTCAAAGTAACTTTAATACTTACCCCACGAGCCTCCTTTTGAGCCGAAAGGTGAAGAAAGGTTCGTGGTAGTCTAATTAGAAAATTGTGGTTTGGTCATATTTTTATGTTTCATTTGCTATCATCATCTATTTCAGTAACCATAATAATATCAACCCCTCCTTGATTCCCTGATTGAGGTCCACTTGGACCGAAAGAGGTTCCTGGAGGGTTTTCTTTTTAACAAGAACATCCATCTCAAACTTTACTAAAATTGACAAGACTCCGGTGTGTATGGTCTGCACTTGGATGCGGTTCGTCCAATCAGTCAAGCTGTATCAAAATCATTTGAGTGACTAGTATAATTAGGATTCACTTTCCCAAATTGACAAACCATCAGGTGAAAATCCAACATCTAGATCAAACCATTACGGTGGCAAAATACTTAAAGGAAGCAGGAAATTCTGAAAAGTGACCTTGGGGCGTCGATCTCTATCACACCCTAATGGGTGCGTTATGAACAATAGCCCCAGAGACTCCATTCAACCCACATATTCCTTGCGGGTAGCCATGAAGGTTTAGTTTTGGACATACTCCAAGTACTCTCGGGTATATCTGGAGTCCACCCCTTAGCCTAATTTTAATCAACTCATATTTTCACATTAACTTAAAACGTACCAAGAGGCAATCGCAAAACATTCACTCCAAGCACATGCAAGTATATTGATTTCTTTTTTACTACATTTTTAAGGCACTGGTTATTTTCTTGCTATATATTTATTTTGTGTCTCAGCATTGTGCTTTCGTGCGCTCATTTTTGTATCTTGTCATCTATGGTTGTTTATGGTTAAATTTCAAGCTCCTAAGTAACTCCTTAGTAACTTAATAGGGTCTACTCCCCTTGGCTTCGTTAGGAGTTGAGCCTAAACGAAGGAGTCAAGAACAAGGTGACGACCTTGACTCGAGACTTGCCCCCAAGGACACACCGAGTGGCTTGAAGATTTCTGCCACGTGACCCAGGTGTGATGAAGGAAAAATTGCATTCAAGTCTATCAAAGATGCCATATCCATGTCCCCAGCAACAGTGCCAAAAAATTTTGCTAGATAAAAGATGTTTCCGCCTTACACACACCTGGGTCACGTGGCAGAAATCTTCAAGCCACTCGATGTGTCCTTGGGGGAAAGTCTCGAGTCAAGGCTGTCACCTTGTTCTTGACTCCTCCGATTCGGCTCAACTCCTAACGAATCCAAGGGGGGTAGACCCTATTAAGTTACTAAGGCTAAATTACTTAGTAAGGTGATGTTGAACTGAAAGAGTTACTTAGGAGTTTGAAATTTAACCATAAACAACCATAGATGACAAGATACAAAAATGAGTGCATGAAAGCACAATGCTAAGACACAATATAAATATATAGCAACAAAATAACCAGTGCCTTAAAAATGGAGTCAAAAAAGAAATCAATATACTTGCATGTGCTTGGAGTGAAAGTCTTACAATTGCCTCTTGGTACGTTTTAAGTTAATGTGAAAATATGAGTTGATTAAAATTAGGCGAAGGGGTGGACTCCAGAGATACCCGAGAGTACTTGGAGTATGTCCAAAACTAAACCTTCACAGCTACCCGCAAGGAATATGTGGGCTGAATGGAGTCTCTGTGGCTATTGTTCATAACGCACCTGTTAGGGTGTGACAGAGATCGGCATCCTGAGGTCACTTTTCAGAAGTTCCCGCTTTCTTTGGGTATTTTGCCACCGTAATGGTTTGATCTAGGTGTTGGATTTTCACCTAATGGTTTGTCAATTTGGGAAAGTGAATCCTAATTATACTAGTCACTCAAATTCTTTTGATATAGCTTGACTGCTCAGATGAACCACAGCCAAGTGCAGAGCATACACACCAGAGTCTTGTCAGTTTTAGTAAATTTTGAGATGGATGTTCTTGTTAAAAAGAAAACCCCCTAGGAACCTCTTTCAGTCCAAGTGGACCTCAATCGGGGAATCAAGGAGGGGTTGATTTTATTATGGCTACTGAAACAAATGATGATAGCAAATGAAACATAAAAATATGAGCAAACCACAATTTTCTAATTAGACTACCACGAACCTTTCATCATCTTTTGGCTCAAAAGGAGGCTCGTGGGGTAAGTATCAAATTTACTTTGAAAACAATAGAAATGGAATATGGAATTGATTTTATATCAAAGTATACTACCCTATAGATTAATACTACACTAGATTGAAAAAGATGAACGAAAAGAAAAAAATGACACGGACGCAAATCCCCCCAAGGGGGATGGGGAATGGGCTCGAAAGAGCCTATTCAAAAATCATTTTTATTACCAGTGGTTATCATATCAGAAAACTGATATGATGCCTCTTGATTCTTATATAGAATGAAATCAAGAGCTTACAAAGTACGAAAATTAAAGATTTCAGTCAAAGAGGGAAACCCCTGGCGGGATTCAGAGGCCCAAAAGTCACTTTTGAGTGGCAGCTCCTCATTTTTTCTGTTATGCCTGCTAAAAAACAGCAAGCTTATTCTACTGAAATATGCCCAAAATCACTCTAAAATTACCTTTGGGTCAGCTTATTTTTAACCAAAAAATGCTAAGTAAAAACTAGTTAAAAAAGGTAAAAAAGGAACCAAGGAAAGCAAGCTTTCCTTGGGATCTTGGCTTGCCTTTAAGGAATCCAATATTATGTGCATTGATTGCTAGATTTATCTTTTATAACAGCAAACAGAAATCTAATACATGCAAGCTACCAATTTTCTTTAAAATTCCATGCAAAAAGGACGATTTCCCTAAAGCTAGATCTATAATGCTTATGAAACCTTTTAAGAGCAAGATCTAAACTATGGGCTTTGATAAGATAGATCTATGTTAAATTTACTTTTAAGATGATAGATCTAAATAGTATCAAACCTATGAACAAAGTAATCGGGTAAAAGAGTTTGATTTTGAGGGAGGAAGAGGAGGAGAGAAATGCTGGTAGCCTTGAAGATCCACAGTGGAGCTTTCAGGTGGAATGTCGAGGGACTATGCCTTTGGAAGGTTTTGGAGAGAGTGAAGAAGCAAACTAGATCAGCATCCTCTCCAATCTAGGAACCTGCAGCTCAGCTGAAATCAAAAAACTTGCCAAAAAACTTGTGAGTTCCGATTAGTACATACACAGAGATTCAGAATAACATGGATATAAGCTTATAGAACATGCTGAATCTAGATCTCTAAACATGCATCAAAGGAAAGAGATGGCCAATAAACTTATTGAAAAGCACCTTTCCTATCAAGATTATAATAAGCTTATTATCAATCTTAGCAATGAATCCACAAGCAATTAGCAAATTATGAACACAGATACATGTTACCTCAGTAAAAAAATGGCAATGATCATCCACACATACAATGGCACAACACCGTCTTGCCTCCAAAGCCTCTCTTTATTTCAAATGAACAATAACAATAGTACAATAGCAGCAGCACCTCAATCCCAGTTCTAACTCACTTGGAAGAGGATGTTGTGTTTGGATATATACAAAAACAAGGAGATCCAGCCCAGGGGGGGTGCAAATCCCAAGGAGACAGATCAAATCAGCTGATGGAAAGTCAATCAATGCAGATCTAAAGCTGAAATGAGCCTACTTGTCAACTGGGGGCCTGATCGAGCTGACACATCAACCCATAAACCGACACATCAGTCCACAGAGCATCCAGGAGAGTCCACACATGTGGAGGAGAGAGAGAGGGCACAATTCCCCATGAAGACAGTTGAAAATCAACTCTGGATCTGATTTGATCACCTCCTTCAGTCAAGGATTTGTCAGATCCAGTCAATCTGGTTCAGATATGACTGATTTCAATCAAATCAGTTGAGAATCCACTGATTTATGATTTTGGATTTGCTCCATTATTCATCAATTTATTAATTAAAATAATCAATAATTGATTTTTGGGGCATTCTGACCTGAGTGATGGAAAATCACTCAAAACTAGGAAAAAGTGGGTCTGTGGGTTTACATGGTGCTCTTAGCTTGAAAATGAGCACCTACATGACTGAAACTGATTATTTGGCCCACTTTTATTACAAAATCAATTTTTCCAATTAAACTATTAAAAAATAGCCTAAGTTTTGGAAAAATTAAATTTTAATAAAAAACAATGAAAATACTAAAAAATTAAAAAATTGAAAAAAACTAGGGGGACTTAGACATGTTCATATGACTCGACCATGATGTCTAGCATGTTTATACATTGACACATAGACTCTAATAACCTCAATAGGCCTAAATACCAAGCCGACCACCCCAACTTTGGAGGTATGGAGTGAAAAACTCAGAAATTATCAGTCGTTTATTCAACAACCAATAATAACCAAGGGAAAAAACACCCTGGGCTGATCGGATTGACAAATAAAGTCTAAGAGACCGAGTCTTTTACAGACACTATCATGCTAGAACATTTATTACAATTCCCCCATGGGGTATGAACATGTGATATAGTACAACAAGCACTTCCCAGAAGTAATTCCAAAGGTCTTTTGAAGTCCGAACAAGTTATCCTTGTCCGGTTCACTAGGCTCACTTGATAAAAAACCACTAAGTACAACTTAGGTGGTAACATTCTGGCTCCAACTGTGGGATGTGTGCTCGATCTGGTCTTTAAGGCAAGGAAAGGATACAAGAACACCAGAATATCTGATTTATATACCCTATAAAAACATCTCAACTTGACAAGAAAAACCTTAGTAGCACAATTTTTATAAAAAACCAAATGAACCATTAAGCTTATTTATTTAAACAAAATAAATGTAACTAACTAAAAGAAGCAAAGTTTTATTATAGCTAAGTATAAAATAGAAATGCAGAAAGTAAATGCTCTCTTTCAAGGAGCTTATTTTCCTACTCTAAGCATGATATAAAAGGGTTAAGTGTAATAAGAAATCCAATGTAACCACCTAAGCATTTTATTAACATAAAAAAAAATTCCTTGTCTTTGGTTACTAGCCAAAGTAAGGATTCCTTATTCAGAAATTGCAAACCTGCCTGATGATTCAGAATGGGCGGGATGGATGGGAGATCATAGGCATGAATAATGTCATAAAATTCTTCCCCAACTTGTATGTGCTCATGCAGGTTGCTTCTATCCATGACTGGATAGGACTGATATACCAATCAGAATGATCAGGCAGACTGACTACATCATCATACTGATCACCGGGGCTTTTCAAATGATAACTTGTTGTACAAGCCCCAAGTAGCTCCAAATCATAAGGAACCTCTATATGTGAAAAATATGGCTAAGACTGATATTCCACTGACTGCATCACATCTGACTTTTCACAACACTGTTTCTCAATGTCTTCATTATTGATACCCTTGTGCGGCTCTGCATGGTATGACTCTGAATGATCACATGAAAATTCTGAATGCTCCTCTTCCATAATAAGGTTTTCCCAGGCATCCAGATCCATGCTCCCCTCTATGGATGTATCGTAGATTGGACTTCCACAAATTTTTGAATAGACACTCCCATTGTTGGACATATCATGGAGGGGATTCTCCATAAGATTTTCACAAGTTGGATTATCTATGAAATTCCAATAGTCATCACTCCCATCCATGTCATATGTGGGGGAATCTTCATCCATGGCATCATGCTTTTGCCTATCCATGTCTTCCCTGTATTCATAACAATATTCTTCAGATAAAATGTTACAAGGCAATAAACTTTCCAAACCTTCATCAACATGTGGAGAACAAGGTCTAGTGTCACCACACACCATAGTGATCTTATCATAAGTTTCTTTATAGGATTCTGTTATGATATCATGAAGAGGATCTTCAATATTATCTTCAATCAAGGAAACTTTTTGAACATACTCAATGGGATAACTTAGGATGTGTTTCTCAATGGGTTCCTCTAAATGGATTTCTGGAAAAATATCAGCATTGCTACACACCTTAGAATACCTCAAATCTTCAATGTTTTCAGCTATGGTGACATGAGGAGAGTCTTCAACAATGTTTTCAATCATGGGCTCCTCATGAAGCTCTTCAATAGGATCATCCCGAGTGTCCTCATCTACAATGGAAGTCATGGGCTCCTTTATCTCATTTAGGTAGGTGAGGGTCCTTTCTACAATCGTCATCATATCTCCCTCACCATCATGCCACGTCTCAAAAAAAATAGCACACAAATCTCCATGGGAGGTAATGCATTTATCAGGAAGACCACAAAGCCATGTCCAAGCCTTATTTTTCAAAGAATGAGCAAAGATTCGCATCACATTATCCCTATGAAGTATGTTGAGTTTTGTCACAAATGCAAAAACAAATATGATGTGACAAATAGCTGAATCACCATTTCCATAAAAATTTGGAGCCTAGGAATATCTTTCATCCTGGAGATATGGTTCAAACTTAGTAAAACCCGGGATGCCCAAGAAATCGATGGAAGGATATGCACTAGAAATTAGAGCACCATAGTCTTCATCATCCATAATGGCCTATCAGTAGTATATATCAACCACGTATTTTGTACTGAATCAGAGCTATCGAATAATAAGCATTTTAAGGTTTTACTATGTCGTATGAGCTCATCTGCACACAACAAGTCTCAACAAATATATGAGAAAGTAGGCTTTTGTCCCTTGAATGAAGTCGCCATGTGAAAAAAGAAAAATAATCATTTATAAATATTTTCACAAAAATTATTTTTTGCTTATCTTTGTAAAAATAAAAACTGGGAAAAAGTTAGTGGAGTCACCAGATGAAAGTTAAAGATCTACTCTAAGCATTCATCAAACAAAGGAAAAACAAAAAAGGAAGAAAACAAAAGTTGTATTCGGGAGTAAAAAGATTTATCCCCGGCAACGGTGCCAAAAGATGTTGCCGCCTTACACACACCTGGGTCACGTGGCAGAAATCTTCAAGCCACTCGGTGTGTCCTTGGGGGCAAGTCTCGAGTCAAGGCTGTCACCTTGTTCTTGACTCCTCCGTTTAGGCTCAACTCCTAACGAAGCCAACGGGGGTAGACCCTATTAAGTTACTAAGGCTAAATTAATTAGTAAGGTGATGTTAAACTGAAAGAGTTACTTCAGATTTTGAAATTTAACCATAAACAACCATAGATGACAAGATACAAAAATGAGCGCACGAAAGCACAATGTTGAGACACAATATAAATATATAGCAAGAAAATAACCAGTGCCTTAAAAATGGAGTCAAAAAATAAATCAATATACTTGCATGTGCTTGGAGTGAAATTTTTGCAATTGCCTCTTGGTACGTTTTAAGTTAATGTGAAAATATGAGTTGATTAAAATTAGGCGAAGGGGTGGACTCCAGATATACCCGAGAGTACTTGGAGTATGTCCAAAAGTAAACCTCCACGGCTACCCGCAAGAAATATGTGGGCTGAATGGAGTCTCTGGGGCTATTTTTCATAATGCACCCATTAGGGTGTGACAGAGATCGGCGCCCCGAGGTCACTTTTCAAAAGTTCTCGCTTCCTTTGGGTATTTCGCCACTGTAATTGTTTGATCTAGGTGTTGGATTTTCACCTAATGGTTTGTCAATTTGGGAAAGTGAATCCTAATTATACTAGTCACTGAAATGCTTTTGATACAGCTTGACTGATCGGATGAACCGCATCCAAGTGCAGAGCATACACACCGGAGTCTTGTCAATTTTAGTAAATTTTGAGATGGATGTTCTTGTTAAAAAGAAAACCCTCCAGGAACCTCTTTCGGTCCAAGTGGACCTCAATCGGGGAATCAAGGAGGGGTTGATTTTATTATGGTTACTGAAACAAATGATGATATCAAATGAAACATAAAAAGATGAGCAAACCACAATTTTCTAATTAGACTACCACGAACCTTTCTTCACCTTTCAGCTCAAAAGGAAGCTTGTGGGGTAAGTATTAAAGTTACCTTGAAAACAATAGAAATGGAATATGGAATTGATTTTATATCAAATTATACTACCCTGTAGATTAATACTACACTAGATTGAAAAATATGAATGAAAAGAAAAAAATGACACGGACGCAAATCCCCCCAGGGGGGATGGGGAATGGGCTCGAAAGAGCCTATTCAAAAATTATTTTTATTACCAGCGGTTACAATATCAGCAAACTGATATGATGCCTCTTGATTCTTATATAGAATGAAATCAAGAGCTTACAAAGTACAAAAATTAAAGATTTCAATCAAAGAGGGAGACCCCTGGGGGGATTCAGAGGCCCAAAAGTCACTTTCGAGCAGCAGATCCTCCTTTTTTATATTATGCCTGATAAAAACCAGCAATATTATTAGACTGAAAGATGCCCAAAAGCACTCTGAAAGTACCTTTGGGTCAGCTTACTTTTAACCAAAAAATGCTAAGTAAAAACGAGTAAAAAAAGGTAAAAAAGGAACCAAGGAAAGCAAGCTTTCCTTGGGATATTGGCTTGCCTTTTAGGCAGCCAATATGATGTGCACTGATTGCAAGATTTATATTTTATAACAGCAAACAGAAATCTAATGCATGCAAGCTACCAATTTTCTTTAAAATTCCATGCAAAAAGGAAGATTTCCCTAAAGCTAGATCTAGAATGCTTATGAAACCTTTTAAGAGAAAGATCTAGACTATGGGCTTTGAGAAGATAGATCTATGTTAAATTTACTTTTAAGATGATAGATCTAAATAGTATCAAAGCTATGAACAAAGTAACCGGGTAAAAGAGTTGATTTTGAGGGAGGAAGAGGAGGATAGAAATGCTGGTAGCCTTGAAGATCCACAGTGGAGCTTTCAGGTGGAATGTTAAGGGACTATGCCTTTGGAAGGTTTTGGAGAGAGTGAAGAAGCAAACTAGATCAGCATCCTCTCCAATATAGGAACCTGCAGCTTAGCTGAAATCAAAAAACTTGCCAAAAAACTTTTGAGATCCGATTAGTACATACACAGAGATTCAGAATAACATGCATATAAGCTTATAGAACATGTTGAATCTAGATCTCTAAACATGCATCAAAGGAAAGAGATGGCAAATAAACTTATTGAAAAGCACCTTTCCTATCAAGATTATAATAAGCTTATTATCAATCTTAGCGACGAATCCACAAGCAATTAGAAAATTATGAACATAGATACATGTTACCTCAGTAAAAAAATGGCAATGATCATCCACACATACAATGGCACAACGTCGTCTTGCCTCCAAAGCTTCTCTTTATTTCAAATGAACAATAACAACAGTACAATAGCAGCAGCACCTCAATCCCAGTTCTAACTCACTTGGAAGAGGTTGTTGTGCTTGGATATATACAAAAACAAGGAGATCCAACCCAGGGGGGGCACAAATCCCAAGGAGACAGATCAAATCAGCTGATGGAGATTCAATCAATGCAGATCTGAAGCTGAACTGATCCTACTTGTCAACCGGGGGCCTGATTAAGCTAACACATCAACCCATAAACCAACACATCAGTCCACAGAGCATCCAGGAGAGTCCACACGTGTGGAGGAGAGAGAGAGGGCGCAATTCCCCATGAAGACAGCTGAAGATCAACTCTGGATCTAATTTGATCACTTCCTTCAGTCAAGGATTTGTCAGATCCAGACAATCTGGTTCAAATCGGCTGAGAATCCACTGATTTTGGATTTTGGATTTGCTCCATTATTCATCAATTTATTAATTAAAATAATCAATAATTGATTTTTGGGGCTTTCTGACCTGAGTGATGGAAAATCACTCAAAACTATGAAAAAGTGGGTCCATGGGTTTACATGGTGCTCTTAGCTTGAAAATGAGCACCTACATGACTGAAACTGATAATTTGGCCCACTTTTATTACAAAATCAATTTTTCCAATTAAACTATTAAAAAATAGCCTAAGTTTTGGAAAAATTAAATTTTAATAAAAAACACGAAAAAAACTAAATAATTGAAAAATTGAAAAAACATAGGGGGACTTAGACATGTTCATATGACTCGACCATGATGTCTAGCTTGTTTATACATTGACACATCGACTCTAATAACCTCAATAGGCCTAAATTCCAAGCCCACCACCCCAACTTTGAAGGTATGGAGTGAAAAACTCAGAAATTATCAGTCGTTTATTCAACAACCAATAATAACCAAGGGAAAAAACACCCTGGGCTGATCGGATTGACAAATAAATTCTAAGAGACCGATTCTTTTACAGACACTATCATGCTAGAACATTTATTACAATTCCCCCATGGGGTATGAACATGTGATATAGTACAACAAGCACTTCCCAGAAGTACTTCCAAAGGTCTTCTGAAGTCCAAACAAGTTATCCTTGTCCGGTTCACCAGGCTCACTTGATAAAAAACCACTAAGTACAACTTAGGTGGTAACAGGCACTACCCATTGTCACATGTTGATATCTGACAAATTGCGAAAATTTTGCAAGTTTCCTTCATGCATGTTGCGACACCCCTATTTTCACAAGTTGTTATTTAGCAGGGTGCGAACCTGTCTGTCCGAAAGGAAAAAAGAGAAGATTTGAGAGGCTTCTAGAAAGAATATCTTGTGGATTTTCATCCCAATCGAATAGGGTTGATCTCAACTGAATTCCTAACATGTTGGGATCCCACCTCAACCTTATCCTCTTATCCCTCATCTCTCAATTATCCCTTTTGTCCTATAAATATGAGTTCACCCCCATGAGTGAGACATTACTATGGAAAGTAGCTAGATGTTGTTGGAATATTGCTAGATCATTCTTGATTCTTTCTCATCCCTTTGAAGCAAGGTGTCTCTTTGAGGAATTGGATCATTAGGAGGAATCCTTCAATGTCAAGGCTTGGTTGTAACTCTCTCCTTCTCTTCTTTATATTAATACAACAAATATTCTCCTTGCTCACAGTAATCTATATATAATTATTTGTGCTTTCTTCATTGGTTGTTAGCATAAATTATTATTGCTTGCATTTGTATTTTACTCTTGGCAAGTCTCTAATCATGTGGAACGATAGGGTGAAGGATTGAAACTAGGACAATTGTCTAATTACTAGGTTTGTCCCTCTTTTATGTTTGCATTCGAATTACAATAAATTAGAAAAATGTCATATTTATGTACTATGATTGTTCTAGTTTAGGTTGTCTAAACTAGGGAATTTGGTGTGTGTCTTCCCATACTGACATTTCTAGTAACAGAATTGTCGACCATACTGGGGAGAAACCATAATATTTGTTTACCTTGGTTTTGGGGTTTAATTTAATATTTTGTCCTCTTAGATCTGTTTGTATTACCTTGTTTTTGCTTGGATCTAACTACTTGATTCACTGGATGATCCAGACTCATTCCTAAACCTTTAGTTATTCCAAATTCCTAAATTTTCTTGAATACCATGCCCGTTTAAACTTTCATAATTCACCTATCGCACCTTGTTTAAGGATATAATGTGAAACTTTCACACCTGCGTTTCACTTAGCATGTGACACTGATAATTATCGCATTGGTGCTAACCTGCATCCTGCGGCATTGTGAGTGATTTTCAAGTTTTGGATAGGTTGTTCCTGTTTAGGTGTTGGAATGGGTTGTTTCTCCGGTTTTCCATTTGTTTGTACGGTTCTTTGTTTCTCCACAAGTAGACTTTGCCTCTAGTCTTTTCATTGCTTTGATGTTTGAGTTGCGAGTTGGTTTGCATATAAATTGTAAGAATATTTGGTATGAGATTTCTTGTCTTCGAATTGTTGTTTGTTTCCTTAAATCTCTATGGCCATTAATATTAGTAGAAGACAATTAATCTCTTGTTTCCATAATAATTCAAAGAAAAGTTTTGCTTTTATCTTCTTTATTAGATTCAAAAGTACTTGAAAATATATAAAAAAAACTTTTGCTTTAGTTTGTTTCAAGTTTTTCTTTGTTTAGGTCTTGTTTTTATATAAAAGAAAAAGAAAAAATTTCAAGTTTCATATTCTATAAAGAATCTTTGAAATGTTTTTCTTTATTTTTCCTTTTAATTGGAAGCATTGTTTTAGGTATTTCTCACCTTAGAGATCTATTTTTTCACTCTAGTTGAAAAGAAAGGAAACAAATTTGAAACTTTTTGTTTTGGTGTGAAAATTGAAGGATTTGTGTTATTATAGCTTCATCTTTGGGTGCATGTTAGTTTGGTTTTTGCATATCATTAAAAAGAAATAAAAGTGCAAATTGCATATCATTGGGTTCATTGCATTTTGGGAAAAAATATCTCTTTCTATATTTAAGTAGGGTGTTCATAGAAATAAAGACTTGCACTTCATGTTTGCATGGTTTATGATTCAAGTCAAAATATCACCATTGTCCACTTAATCGTTAAAAGATCAAATGCACTCATTAATCTAAAATTCTTAGCAAGATTATGTGATAGGTTAGATACATGTTCCAACATTGTTAAGCGTAGAAGTTTTTGTTATTTGTTAGTGCTACACCTCGGGGAGTATGTGGTTCTTCCACATACCTATCATATATCGGAAGGCCCCTAATGAACGGTTGTGCATTAGACAACACTACTACTGATTTGAGCTCCCACATACCTTGTGTATATCGAGAGACCCTCATAGAATCATGAAACCAACTGAGTTAACCTTTTGGACATCTTGTTATTTTAATACACTGAGAACAACACTCATGGATATTACTACGCATGTTGTAACACCCTATTTTGATCTTATTTCTTGAACTATCATTGTATGTTGTATTTTCTTATTATTGTGGAACCTTGTCAATTGATGACACTGTGGACACATGGATTTATAATTCTACGAAAATTATATATGTGTGTGTGATGTTAATATTATGAATTATGATCTTGTTTTGATTACATCTCTAGCATGAAAATTTAATAAATAATGGTACGTGGGTACCAATTTAAGTTATTTTCAAGTAAATGATTATGATGCCAGATGCATGGTGCAAATTATTATATTGTTGTTTTTAGTATTAACAGGTCATGTATGTACATGTCAATGATTGCATGACATTTTGTTATGAGACTAACCAACAAATTTAAAAGAGATAAAGGATAGTTGATCCCTACTAAGTGGAAATACCTTGACGATATGATTTTCAAAAGATATGGTATGAGAATGAATTGTTGTTATTGTATGTGATTATTGTTATTATCATGATGTGTGGGTTGGTGTGTGGTTTTAGGAAAATCAACTTCCCAAATTGGTTATTCGATGATAAAACCTGAGTACGACAGTCGCAATGCAATCACTATGTCAAGGTAGACATAATCCCTTGTTCCTTTAGGAGTGTGGAGGCACTACCCACCGTTTATCCCTAAATCCCAGAGTCATGGGAGGGTTGTGGTACGGCACGCTCCCCAAGGTGTGTGATGATCACTAGTGGGTGCATGTTGGGGAAGCTTGGTCGATAGAGATGACACTTCCTCTTACGAGTTCTAACTGGAGTTAGGTCATGTAGTTGACGCTTCAGGGTAGTCCAGCAGAGGAAGGATAGGATGTGGAAGTTAGTTGTGAATTATATAGAATGAAGTACATAGATAGGAATGACATGGAATTTTTAGAAGTGAAACTGATTAACTGTGTGTTGAACCCCTTTGCTTGATTCTTGTGTTGTGTTTCAGTATATTATATTGGTGTCATAGCCTATTATGATATGAGTTAGTGTCTAAACCTTGTAAATTCATGTTTAAGTATGTGTCGACATATAGTAACTTATGCGAGTATGTGTGATGTGTGTTTGAGTACTATTAGTGTACCTACACGACGTATGTAAGCATTAGCTACGTTTACATAACTCTTTTATATATATGTTTGTATAAATTGTATGCCATGCTATTATAATTAGAACTTCATGTTTTGTTATTGTGACAAGTTAAATTATAATTGTAATTTATTAAGTTAAGAACTAACATAATTGAGTCAATTTATTAGTGAAGGGTTTGATTATAATTAAGGTTGGTTAGTGATTGCGGTCATCATTACATAAATATTAAATAAGTTAATTATAGTTACTTGGTATGATTGCTAAATGTGGTACTTATTAATAAATGAATAACGATGAAGTTCTAATAATGATTAATGTTAATTAATGTTGATTAATGCTTATTAATAATGCAAATGGTGTTATTTATGTTATTAGGATTTCGATTAACTTAATTATTGAATAAGTACTTGGTTACTAAATCGTTAAATAAAGTATTAATGGGGTTGGTTATTGTTAATCACATTATTATCAACTTGATTAATAAATACTAATTAAAGGATGAATTATAATAGTTATATGAATAAGGATTATGATTATTTATAATTAATTAGGATTAATCAGAATGTGGTAATCAATAAATATTAACTAAGAACTTAATCATAATTAATGTTTAATTGTTGAAAAAGGTAAATAGCTTCGCAAATGATTTTTAAAATTTAATTAGTTAATAAATAAATAAATGATTCTTAATTATAATCATGTTGGACGGTGGAATATAATAACAATTAAATAAATGACATTTTGTTAATATTATTATTATTATTATTATTGTGTGTGTGTATATATATATATATTAATGTGAAGTTATAATATTGAATACGTATATTGTTATGTTATGTTGAAAGAATGGTAAAAATGAATGGCGGTGTAACTTTACTTTTTATGATTTTATAATAAAATGATTGACTTGCAAGTAACCACTTGAATCCATGTTGTTGAGTCGAATTATGGGAACTTGACAAGGTGGATGAGAGGGGAGTTGAAGCATTAATTATGGGGATAAGGTAGCAATGAAGGGAGGAAGAGTTGGTGAAGAGTTGGATATAGGGGGAGAATGTGCAAGTTTTGGGGGATCTGGAAGATGATGAGAGAATTGAGAAAGAGTTGGTCGGATTTTCAAAGGGAAGAGAAATTTTATCGACTGGTTGGACTGTACTCAGGTTTTGGGCTTGGGGGTCCAAGAACTAAGTTTTTGGAGCTAGGAATCCGACGATACTTTCCTAGTTGGCAGGGTGGAAAATTGGTTTGGTCGGTTGAGTTTTATGATAGAGGGGAGCTTGCAAGTTGTAGGGACAAGGAGCTTGAAGGGACAAATTGCTAAATCTACAGGTATTTTAAATTACGGTTTCAAATTATGAGCCAAAGGAGAACTATATGAACATGCCTCCATGAATATGTTATGTTGTCAATTTGATTATACCAATATTCTAATTGTTTTATACCTGCATCAAAAATTTAGATGAATAACTATTTTTTATAGAATTAAAAAGGTTAGCAGGTTAGCTTAGAACCAATTGATAAAACTAAACTTCCAAGGTTAGATTCTTATTAAAAAAAACTAAGGACCTGGTTAGGCCCTTACACATGTACTATCAAGTAGTCAGGTAATACAGTCAAGGGTGCGATCATAATCCTCCTTGGTCAGTGCTCTAAAAAATTCAGTCGAGTATTATTGTTGGACCCTATGGTATATCACGAGTTGTGACAGCTTGACACTCCTATGAGGATCCAACTTATTGACCCCACGTATTCACATGTTTTCTTTTTTCCTTTAGATTGTGTAGGTGTTTGTTGTGTGTTATTTAGAAGGCCTTAGAGAGACATGTAGCTTTCGTGAATAGATATGGAAACATATTCCATGACTACCAACCAAGAGACCCCTTTTCAAGGGGTGCCTTTTGTTTTTCCTTCATTTGGAAAAACAATCTAAAGGATTACCATTATGCTTATTCAATATGGTGATTCCAAATGCACCTAGTGTTTCAAATGATAACTCTCTAACACAAGAACACCAACCTCAAGTTGATCCTTTTCCTTCTTCGTTGGATGGGTCTTCTTCCCTTTCTTCCTCCTCGCCTGTTGAAAGTTGTTATGCTAGCAGTCAGGTGGATAAGAAGAAGAAGAAAAGGAATATTAAGAAGACAAAAAATAAGCAAGATACCAAGCATCCACTAGTTTTTTTCTGATGGTCCTCATCCTACTCGAACACCTCGTAATCCCAAATTCCCTTGTAGGACTTGCAAGGGTGACCAACTTCTCAAAGATTGTCATGGTTTGTCCCAAGTATGATCAATTTTTAGAAGTATGATCTGATGCCTCCCAACAACCCATGTCATCGGCCTCTAGTCATCACACTTATGATACCCCATATTAAACTAGTGACTATGTATTTAAGAGTCGAAAAGGTAAAATCAAGAATCCTTGCTTGTTATGTAAGGATATGCACCTTACTTACCTTTGTCCTCACATGAATGAAGCTTCACAATTATTGGAAGACATTACTACATCTAATAAACTCCTTCCAACATGACATCGAAAAAAGTCTCTTGACCCCTCATTGGTTCATCAAGTGGTCGATCCCACTCTTTCGTCAGAAAGTGAAGAACAAGTAGTTCATCCCACTCTTCCTTTTAAGAGTAAAGTTGAAGTGGTCAAGTCAATGTTATCTCCACCTGATGCCACTCTTTCATTAAAGAATGCTAAGACTAAATTAGTCATTTTGACACAATCTTGGTCTCTTCATACTCTTCTAGTTGAGAGTGAATCGAAAACTCATGATGTTTTCTTAATCATTTTAGATTGTTCTAGACAAGGGGAAACCGTGTCTTATTCAATAGAACCCTCTCCAAGTACTGAGGTTGTTTCCTTTGATTGGAGTAGTTTAATAGAATCTTAACTTCCTGCAGGTTTTCCATTCCATATATCTATAGGATTTTCCTGTAATACCCTACTTCAAACTATAGTAGATTAAGGGGATTCTATTAGTATTTTATCCTCAACTCCTTGGAAAGCTATAGGTTCTCCTTAGCTTATGCCAGCCACTTATGAGATATTGGATTTTAAGAAGACCTACTAGCCTTTAGGGATTATTCCTTAGTTACCTATCACCTTAGGATGGAAAATTGTCTGCATTAATGTTATGGTAGTCCAAGGTCCTTTATATTTTAATCTACTCCTTGGACGAGATTATGTCTATTCCATGAAACTGTAGGGTCCACACTCTTTCAAGTGATGAATTTTCCCCATTATGGGAGTATTGTGAGAATTTACCAACTTTATTTTGTTACACCTGATCATCGTATGACTGATAGCCGCCAGACTTCCATGAATGTTCTGCATGTTTTAGTGATACCTCCCCCTTCATCAGCCATGCCCTTTGACTCTGGACATTATGCTGGATTCAATTCATTAGTAAACCAACAACTTCTTCCCATCATGGGGAATCTTGGGGGGGTGGGGGGGATTACCAACCTTTGCACACCATGTTAGGTAGGAACCGAGTTTGAACATAGTTTATTTCTAGTTGCAAGGTCGTTAAAAAATAAAACCAACCCCTGAGCATAGTTTAATTATGTTTCAAGCTCGTTAAAAAATGAAATGGGATACTTCAAGAATAGTTATCTTTTGTTTCAAGCTTGTTTAAAAATGAAATAGGTCCCCACAAGCATAGTCCTTTTATGTTTCAATCTTGTGTAAAAATGAAACAGGTCATTACGAGCATAGTTCCCTTTCTATGTCAAGCTTGTTCAAAAATGAAACAGGTTACCCAGAGCATAGTTCCCTTTTTGTTTCAAGCTCATTAAAAAATGAGATAGATACTCCTCCTAATCGAGTCTTTCACCATAATCATTACTTGAACCTTCATTGCATCTTCGTTTATCGCTTGATCCTCTTTCTTCCTTTGTCTCTAGTGATCCTTTTCCTAGTAGTAACCAACAGTTTAGTTGGGTGAAGAAAAATAGTAGGTAGATGAGTGAAGCTTGGGAGTCATGTCTCTAGACTCTGGACATCACGCTAGAGTTAAGCCACTAGCTTTTTCTAATAATGTTGGCGGAATATTTCCAACCTTTTGATATAATGTTAGGAAGAAACACACTAATGGGTATCAATTTGAGCATACTTTATTTTCGGTTTCGAGCTCGCTCAACCATGAAATAACATTCCGAGCATAGTTCATTCTCTAGCACAGGATAATTAAAAATAAGGTAGATACCCTAAGCATTCTTCCAAACCGATATTTGAGCTCGTTAAAAACAGTAAAGTGGTGTTGAGTTTACTTTTTTATGTTTCGTGCTCTAATTAAAACATGAAAAAGGCATTGAGATTACCTTTTAATTTTTCTTTCTCTGGTTTAAACATGAAAAACAAATCCAAGTTCTTTTGATACCATAATCATGCTCATTAAAAATCAAGTAAAAGGGTGTCAAGTATACTTTTATCACTTTTTCGGGCTCGTAAAAAGTTGTTACAAAAAGGGGAACCCCCAAAAGTTTTCATTAAGCTCTTTTCAGACTCCCAAAATATGAAAGGTTGCCAAGTGAACTTGTCTCTTTCATGCTCGTAAAAGTACTTAAACGGATGTCTGTTTGGAGATAGTTTACCCATTTTTCAGACCATTTGGACTATTTATGAAAAATGAATACACTAGTCAACCATTGACTAGAAGAATTCGCCTAGGTATTATTTTATACTTTTTTCGCACTTAGGGGACTAAATTTATGAAAAAATATATTTTTGGAGTCTGCTTTACATTTTTTCATATTCTCTAAACATGAAAATCATTGAGTTTTCCTTCTTTGGACTTGTCAAAACTACACATCGAAGGACCCTTTTGGGACTGAACCCCCCCTTTCTCAGGTTCGTAAAACATGTGATATTGGATAAGTCCAAAGGATTAGATATAGCATTCATTTGTTACCCTCCTCAAGCTTGTTAAAAAAAAAAGAGGTGTTTATCAATCATGATGGGGTAAATATGGGAAAGGGAATGTATTTGAATTTGTAATAATGGAATCTTATCGTTGCCCTTAAACATGGCACATGTTTGTACTTAGTTTGAACAGTTGGGTAATCATGTTTCCTTCGAGTTATACAAATTCCATGAGTTTTCCTTCTCCTTTAAGTCATCCAAATAATGCATCATTTGTTTGTTGTGTTATGTCCTAGTCTCAGGCTCGTTGAGTCAATGCTGACAAGTGTGCCATTCAATATTCCAAGGAATTCTTTCAACCTGAAAAATAATTCTATTGTGTCAGCCAACTCAGCAGTCATTAATCTTTCTTTTGTGTTGGTAATCCTTGAGTCAGTCCCAAAGTCATTGTGTACTCATATTCACTCCAAAAACTTTATTGTTTTTTTCATGCCGATGTTGGGGGAAACATTATGGCCCTCCTTCGATGGGTTTATTCTTATCAACTTCAACACAACATCCAAGAATTAGACTTAGAAACTAGTTAAGTACCTTGGGCTTGCATGCCTCAATGGTAGGTTACCTGGCTTTCAACATTAGGCTTACATCATTGGCCTCTGATTGGAATATTCCACCAAATGTTAGACTTTAGCTCATTGATTCACATTCAAGGGAATGTATTAGTTAAAATTGGGAATCATAGACATCAATGGTGATTTCCCTCGTACTTTTTAATAGTATACCTCAATGGATGGTAATTAAGTGGTTTCTACCATGTTCGACGTCAAAACATCTATTCACATGGATAGAATCATATCGTTCGGTTCGGGATGAATACCCTAGGTTTATTTTAGGCATGTACTTGTATCATATGCCTTCCTAGGTTGAGATGGATTATTTTGGTGTATGTATCATTACATAGATCCACATTGGATGTCCGGTGGCTATGCTCAAATTTAATCCATAATGACATAGATCTGTAGTGTGTGTCTGGTAGCTATGGGCCAGATTTGAGTCTTTTTTGCATGGATCTGTAATGTATTGGTCGGAATCCATGTCATGAGTCACTGGGATAGATATCTCATATATTGGTGTACTGTGTTAACAAGATTCCAACCAATGGTCCTTTCCCTCAACCTTCATCTATCAAAGTATTTCACCTATCCTTTCACTCTAGATTCATACTTTGGGGGGTAATCTGTTACACAAAATTTTATTCATCGCCATGATAATGAACCATGTACCTCTAAATTTTCCTTAATCCTTGAAGTGTTTGTTCCTAAACTTACTTGGAAGATGAAATTCATGAAGTTTTCCCTTTCAAACAGCTTAGTTAGGAACATTGTTGCAGCCTGCAACACTACCCATTGTCACAGGGTGATATCTAACGACTTGGGACAATTTCACATGTTTCATTCATGTAGGATGTGACACCCCTATTTGTCACAAGTTGTTATTTAGTAGGGTCTGACACTATTTATTTGAAAGGAAAAGAGAGATGCTTTGAGAGGCTTCTAAAAATAATCTCTCATGTATGTTTATCCTTATTGACTAGGGTGGATCTCGGTTGAATTCCTAACTTGGTGGGATCTAACCTCAACCTTCTCCCCTTATCTCTCATCTCCCAACTATCCCTTTTGGCCTATAAATATGAGCTCACCCCCATGAGTAAGACATTAGAATGGAAAGTATCTAGATGCTGGTGGAATATAGCTAGAGTGTTCTTGATTCTTTCTCATCCCTTTGAAGCAAGGTGGTTATTTAAGGAATTTGATCATTAGGAGGAAGACTTCAACGCCAAGGCTTGGTAGTAACTCTCTCCTTCTCTTATTTATATTAATACAACAAATATTCTCCTTTCTCACAATAATATGTATATAATTATTGGTGCACTCTCCCTTGGTTGTTAGCATATATTCTTATTGCTTGCATTTTATTTTTTTGTTGGAATGTCTCTACTCACGTGGAACGGTAAGGTTAAGAATTGAAATCAGGACAGCCATTTGATTACTAGGTTTGTCCCTCTTTTATGTTTGCATTTGAATTACAAGAATTTAGAGAAAGGTCATATTTATGTACATTAATTGTTCTAGTTTAGGTTGTCTAAACTAGGGAAGTTGGTTTGTGTTCGCCCATACTGACATTTTCAGTAACATAAGTGTGTGTTCTTGATCAATGTGTCTACTATGAAAAAAATGGAGTTGTGCCTCCTAGATTTCATTGGAAGTCTAATTATAAATTCCATTGATATCACCTCCCATTTTGACTATGGGATGGTGTAAGGCTGTAATAACCCCATTGGATGGTGATTCTCAACATTCTCCAGCTAGAATTCAAGGAACCTTTCCACATAATCCACAACATCTATCTTCATCTAGTGCCATAAAAACAATAGTTTAAGATCCATGTACATATTTTTAACCCCTGAATGATCCATGTAAGCTGCCCTACGGGCTTCAAATGTGATAAAACTTCAAACTTCCTAAATCACTAGCACATACATACGTTGGTATTATCTCAACAATCCATTATCCTCAAGTGTATAACCCTCATACTTAGGAACCTTCATGGTTTCCTTTTCAAGTTTTTCCCTAACTTCATTGTACCAATTGTTCACTAGTTGTGGATTTAGTATATTCTCTCACAAATTTATCTTTAGCGGCAACACTGAGGATATGCAAGGCTTCCAACTCGAGGCATCCAATTCCTTGTTTGCTGCAACATAAATACTTTCTCATATAAGTGAAGGTGAAAAATGTATTCAATCACAATAAGGTACATAAGTCCTGATACAATGGGGCATTACATAGTCCCTCTCTTTAGGAAACTTTGTCATGAATTTAACGTAAAAAGCTAATCATACATCATATATATTTTTATGTACTAATGCAATATTGTCAAACTTATTTGTATCCCATGTCCATGTCATAATATATAGTCATCATATTTATTCTCAACATTAATATGATCCCAAAGTGTTGTATTTTAGCAATTTAAATGAACAAATTGAATTTTGTCGCCAAGTCATTTCTTCAGTACCATCATTCCTAGGTCAAGGAGCTCAACATTACCATACCTCATTTGCCCATTTTTGTTGTCATATGACCCCTTCGACGAACTTGCCAAATCACTTCATGTGTGGCATCATAGTCTCATCGAGTTCTGTCTTGAGGACTATTCATGTTTTTATTTAGGCATCACCATGTTAGGTATCTAGTGCCATTATGTTTATCTCGTCGTGCTGGTCACATCCATATATCGTTTTTCAAAATCCAAGTCTTCTCGGGCCTCTCAATAATCTGTTAAAGTTTCAGAAAGTATATGAATTTCATGTTATGTTGGCTAAAAGTCGTCAATTCTTCATCCTCCATTAATTCACATAACATATTCATCTGTTAGTCTTCTCATCGTAACTATGTATGAAAATTTTAAAATATGCAGATATGCATTCTTGCAAAAAAACCAATGTCCACCAATGTTTTCTGTATAACATATAATTAGCTTCTATTCCTCTCTTATCTCATGTAATGTCCAAAGGTTTACATTACTACTTCATTCACCTAACTTCTAACTCAAAGGTTCCATATTTCCATTCAACTTGATTTGTAATGGAAGTCATTTTCTTCAACAACCTTGATTTAATTAGCTCATAAATAATAAATTATAAATTTTGCAATTCTAGTACTAATAAGCATTTGGAACAATCATATACATATATCTAAATCCATTGTGTTCTAACGATTATACCCTGCCATGATTCTATCAATTAGTCATACACAAATCCTCTTTTATGCGAATCACAAACAT
>LPNX010212566.1:339408-397114 GCA_001517045.1 Pseudotsuga menziesii | reverse complement strand
TGTGTGTGTGTGTGTGTGTATCTGAATATATATATATATATATAACTCATATGCAATATTCCTACAAATTAACAAATATATTTTACATACTTAATTTCCTTTTGTGACCGCCAACAATTACCTCAATGGTGTTTATGCAATTTCAATAGTTTGGGTTTACAACTATCTACATTTTCAAAACCATACATGTTTGATGATGAGTTACATGATTATGTGATGATGGATGGTATTCTCTACCAACCAGTGGTTATGTTCCTTGCGGAAAACACAAAGCAAATCATGGTGAGAATATACAAGATGGGAATTGTCCAAATGAAGAAGTCGATGTAAGAGCACAGTGGTGGGAGGGTGAAACAAAATCAGCGCCATGGATACCATATGTAGATATCTTCAAAACAATTATTAAATTAAGTTTTAAATATTTAAAACAAATTATCTTTTAACCAAAACAAATAACAACAACATTTTTAGAAGCTTAACTCGAGATCTAAACTTCAGAACACATATTCACCAAACCTACACAAATCTATTCAAATATTAAGTTAGGCAAAATTCCAATTATTTTTTTCTTATGAAATGATAGGGATATAAACGACTTGCATGATAAAGAACTTAACACTTACTACACCAAATATAATAATGATCTCTTGTATTACGATCCATATAGTTGTGTGAATGTGTCTTTGTGGTCATAGTGTTGCAGTATCTCCATATTAAATCTCTATTGTCGTTAGGTATGCATGTTCCCATCGTATATTATTCAACTTTTACAAAGAAACAGAACAAATGATAGTAATATACAATGTACACTTAGATGTGACATGTTTCCAAAATAGGACAATCTTACATGATAAGATGGGTGTTTCAAGCTCCAGACATCGTAGTAAAATACAATCATCGTGGATAAACTATTTAATGATGTATAGTGAGTTGATTTAGAACTTAGCCAACCCCATTATATTTCACTATTAGATATAAACCCTTTTCACCTTTTCTTTTTTCTTATCTTATAGCTCCAATTGCACAAGAATTGAAACTAAAACTAAAACATATGTGAGACATCTTTGTTCATCTATATATATTGTGCATGCAAGAGAGATACAACTTCTCCAGCAACAATTTACTCCCATGTACTCAAGGTTGTTTATTTCAGTAGCTATTATAGCACCTTATAGCATTGGTGTTAAAATTCTCCACTTGAAAAGACGAGATATATGTCGAATTGATTACACGACATAGTGATTTGAATAACCAAATCATAAATGATCATAAAAAAGGAAAAAATATCCTGCATCCTACGTCTTCCTTCAAATGGCCCATGAAAGCTTGATTCTTCAATGTTTATAATGACTCAATGACAATGAGTTTACTTCCCGAAAATAAGAATTTGTGCTTGTCAAGTGATTGATAATGGAATGGAGTTAAATGCAATGCAATTTGTGGTACTATAATCTCTTTATGAATGGAAACAATAATCTCAACATCAACTACAATTAATTTATATTTGTTGTAGAGCACCACGACCACCCTAGAATAAAAGAAAATTTATTAATCAGAAACATTTATTTTTTCTAGCAAAACAGTTTGAAATTCTAATACTCTAAATTTATCATGAACAGATTAAATGTATTCATTCCCACAATCCCTCGTAGTCTTACAGCAAGGTAATAGTTGTAATAACACCATTGGTGAAAGTGATGGGTGTGCCCTCATCTACACACATATATCTAGTGGTCACACTTGTGGACAAACTGATTGAAGTCTTTGGATGATGATGGCATATATGCGTCGATCGGTGTGCTAGAGTTGCAAGAGGCCATAAATCATGACCCAGTGGAAAATCTTTGTATTATGGACTTCAATTGCCTCGTTGATTTCTCCAATCCAAGAGAATGATGGGATTAGCCTAAGTTTGAAAATACGGCCACTAAAACTCCTATTAGCTTATCTTGGAATACTGTGGGATGCTTATCCAGAACATCTTGAAGGTTTATGCAAATACGATATACTGAGGCTATCGTAATAAACCTATCTTTGTGTTTTACTTTAGATCATGACCAAGTTGGGTTATTTCTTCCCCTCAAGAGTGTTAGTGGTTTTGCACCACAAAACACCCCCTCAATAGTATTATACAATACCCCATCTCTAGTGACACATATTTCACTCCAATGAAAACTTTCTAGAAGCCATGACCGTGGGATCCTTTATTTCACTCCACATGTGTAATCTTTCTTAGGGGTCATCACCCATTGCTACTTGAAGGATATTCATAACTACTTCCATTTCTGTCCCACATATGTATTGAATCACAAGCTATATTTTATTCCATTTCAAGCATAACTTGATGTGCACCAACCCGAGAATTCGCCAATACTCAACATAATTCACTGCCAATCAACAACATGCAGTTGGAAGGAAACTACTAGTCATGTTTCCTTTATTGGCTATCTATCTCAAGTAGGAACTTCAACAATCCTTCCTCTTCTCTAAAATTTCACTTGATGAGAGATCCACTATACCCTTGTAGCATGGATGTGAAGACAAATTACTCCATCCTTCCTACCAATATATGGGCACCCATCATATACAAGTCACATAGGTGGTTGTTCATGAAGCTAAACTCTTTCTTCTTAGATTGCTGGCACAAAATTAACTATGTAAAGGGGATGGTAGCTACTCATTGACCTTTGGCTTGCCAACTTACAATCCTATGCCTTCTCATAATTTTTTCACAAACTCTAATTAAACATTGATGTTTCACTATCAATCCCCTTGAAACCAAAGGAATCCCTTTGAAATTGATGGTAAGTTTTGTCTCGAGTGTTCCATCCACAAGAAACTACAAATATAATCCTCTAATTGTAAATGTGTAACGTTCTGTAGTTGCATGTTTTACTTAGATGATCATCATGGGAAACTGCTCATTTGATGATTATCATGAAACACTCCTCCATCCATAGTGGAAGTGAATTAAGCATTGTATGGAAGATAATGGCATATTTCCCTCCCAACGGGATCCACGATGAAACAAAGAAAATCATACAAGTAAAGGGTAGATCGCACATCTTTTCTATGGAAAAAAAAAAAAAAGGAGGCATGCAAAATAAAATTTAAAAGGGCTTGGAATTATTTGACACAAGTCGTCCTTTGGTAAACCAATAAATTCTATAATACTAAAGCATGCAACTACTCTTAAGGAAATCGCCCAACCATTCATATAACAAATAAAAAATAGCGATCATTGTTCTCTCCTTATGCACAATATAACCATACAAATTCTTGAAAAAACGAAATGAGGTGGCTCTCATATTCTATAAACAAACAACAATAAAAAGGGGTTGTCTCCGTTGTAAATCCCACCCTTGTGATGGGAAAGAATGAAAACACATTATTTTTTAAAACAATAGTTACAGAGATGGATGGATTCGATCCCCCTAGATGGAGGTCACTCCTCCCTCCCTTGTATAGGAAACAAAGCTATGTGTGAATGGGATATCGATGGAGTTAGTTATCCTCTTCAAGAGAATCATAACACTAACCAAACTATAAAAAAGATATTGCACTCATTTTACCGAAAGCATATAAAATGGGCTCTCTATCATAGAAATCAATACAAAGCAATCACTCAACTCATAATTAGAAAACAATACCAAATAAATACCAAATAAAGGACTACTCTTTTTCCAAAAATAGAGCCTGTTATGGCTGGAAGGGGAAGGGATAGGAATATATTATGCCCTCTCCACAATGGAGTGAAAATATTTTAAATATTAACTATCAAGTATCAGAGTAGGAGTCAATTTTCTAAAACACAATGCAAAGGAAAGAGATAGATCCCCCGACTCTTCTAAAAATTCAACACAAAATGAGAAAGAGAGATCCCTTCGCTCCCTCAGAGGAGTACGCTCTCTTCCACATAGGCCATCCTTACACTCTCAAAAAACATAGAGGCATTCAACATAATAACAATTCAAAGGTGTTTCATTGGAGACAGTTCCTCCACATGGAGGCCATAACACTCCCAATTGAAATTAAGTGAGGCATATTCCCTCTTTCATTAACCAAAAAAATGATAAATAGGCATAGTGAGGCATATTCGTTCTCTTTTCAGAGTCTGTCCTCCTTCATTAACAAGATATAATAACTAACTTGATTTCCCCCCTCTACTGAGACCAAGACTAAGTGGACAATACTTTATACCAGTAACTATAAGGTTAAACAACTAAATTTCAAATGGGTTGGAACTCACAATGTTGGGAGGTTCAAGCATGTATGTCAATCAAGGATAAGATCGAACCATAGTGCTTATCAAGCATGGCCACTACAATAGGGTTAATAACAAATTCCTACAGTTAATTGAACGCATGGACCTACAAATCTACTATCATGGTTAAGCCCAAGTCCCTAGTGTTTAAACTGGGCTCTGATACCAAATGATCCTACAACCCTTGGTGACAATTTATCCCCCTTGCCAAATTTGATGGAGCTCTTCTATGGCCTAACTTGCAAAAAGAATCTATCTCGAAACTCACAGTTATTATTCGTCCGATGTGCATCGACGTGACTTTTATGTCTATCTTGGTCCTCTTTTAGTACTGCTTGGATGGATTGCATCTTCTCTTCCATCTAATAGATCAACTATAAACCCATAAGGACCCTATCCTCAAGGAGATCCCAACTTAAGGGTGTTCGACAAGGCCTACCATAAAGAAACTCAAACGATTCCATTTGCATCAAACTTTCATAACTATTGTTGTAAGTGAATTCTAACCAATGGTAGATACTCCTCCCAATGACTCTATTGAGAATCACATACATGCGCAACATGTCCTCCAAAACCTAGTTAACTCTTTGTGTATGAACATCCGTCTCAAGAGGGTATGCGGTGTTGAAGTTCAATTTTGTTCCCACTGCTTCCTGGAAACTCATCCAGAATCTCCAAATAAATACAGATGCCCTATAAAAAATGAGCTTCTGAGGTATTCCATGTAGTTGCACTACCTCGTTCACGAAAACCCGCACTATCTCGAGTGCTTGGTAAGTGAATTTTACCAAAATGAAGTGCACATTCTTGTTCAATGTGTCTGCTACGACAAAAATGGAATCATGCCTCCTAGAGTTCATTACTAATCCAATTATAAATTCCACCAAAATCACCTCCCATTTTGACTCTGGGATGGTGTGAGGGTGTAATAAACTCTCTGGATAGTGATCCTCAGCCTTTACTAGCTGGAATTCAAGGAACCTTGCCACATAATGCCTTGGAGAGATTAAAACCAATGCCTTGGTGTTGAGAACTCTTTCTCAAAGCCTTAATCTTTCCTAGTAATCACCTAAGAGTCTGACTGAATTTGGCCAAAATTTGGATGCAATAACACATTCTTCCTCCCCTTACCCACAAGGGGTAAGCTAGTATATAAAGGAATGAGAGGATAGGATAGGTTGAGGAATCCATGGAAGAGGTGGAGGGGGGACCCTAGAATGAGCGATCTCGAGCTCCAAGTATCCTGAACCATAGGGATGAGGCTCCCGAAAGGATAGCTTAGAGAAGCCTCTTGAATATTCCTGTTTGCCTTCATAACTCGAGCACCACACTTTGTTTATGGAGAAAAGGCGTTACCAAGTGGGAACTGCACTTTGTACATGGGTAACAGGCGATGGCACCACTTACTGCAAATAGCAAAGAAGCGTTACTGATATGGGTACCGCAACTTAACCACAGAGAAGTGCAGTGGTGGCTAAAATTATGAAAATATTGATACTTTCCCATTCCCAACTTCAACACTTGAGGAATTAAGGAAAATACTGATATTTTTGTCCCACAACATGATGTTGATGAGAATTAGGTATAACAAAATCCCCCCCAAAGCATGAGGATAGAGGCAAAGGATATGCAAATGATTTATAGGAACAAGTTATCACTTCGAGGCAATAGTCCAATGATCAGAAATATTCAACAATCAATGTCATCCTGCAGTACATTTACACTTTGATACATGTCCATACGACTCACAACATGGCTACCAACCAATAAAACGCATATCCATGTGAGATATAAACAGTCATGGCTACTAGAATACAACGTAGATCCATGTGAAGAAAACTCAAACTTGGACATAGATACCATATATACAATGTATATCTATGTCATAGAGACAAATATGAGCATAGCCATAAACATACAAATGTGGATCTATGCTATGACTCATATAAATACTCCATCGCAACCTAGGGAAAGCAATGAGCGCTTAACATACACCCAGGGTCTTCGTCTCATTTTCAACAACGTACGAGTCTATCCACGTGAATAAATGTCTTGAAGTCTAACATGGTAGAAGCCACTTGATTACCAACCAATGATGAAAATCGTTAACAAGTGCGAGGGAGATCACCATTAATTTTGATGATTCCCAAGGTACCCCAGTACATTCCTCCGAATGTGAATAGATGGTTTGATGTCGAACACTCAGCTGAATGTTTCAATCAAAGGTCAATGATGTGAACCTATTGTCGAAAGAAAGGAAATATGGCATTGATGTATACAGATCTCAAGGTATTGCTTTGTTTCTAAGACTAATTCCTAAAAGATGTGTTGAAGTCGACAAGAATAGTCTCGTCGAAGGAGGGCCATGATGAATCCCACATCAACGACATGAAACTCAAAATAAATTTCTGGAATTTGAGTGTGAAGTAACCATAGGATTGACTCAAAGGTAATTGATATACAAGTAGTTTTGACTGCATAGGGGTAATTCTCAACACAACTTTCCTTTGAATATAGGGAGGCAGAACCGAAGACTTGGCAGCATTGACTTGACGAGACATATACCAAGACATAATGCAAACTTGGATGATGCATTCTTTGAAAAGACTCAAAGGAGTGGCATGAATCATGAAAGTGGATCGACTCGGAGGAAAGATGAATATCCAATTGTTTGAATGAAATGTGGACTGTTGCCATGTTCAAAGGTGACTAAAACTGCCATTATTCCAAATGAAATATAGTTCCCTTCCTTTAATTTCCCCATCATGATTGATGAGTGCCTCTTTTCGTTTTAACGAGTTCAAAGAGGGTAACAAACACTCGTTGCATCTTATCATCAGATAAGTCCATTCTCATATGTTTTACGAACTTGAGAAAGGAGGGGCTCGTTCCCAAAAAGGGGTCTCTCCGTGCTTAGTTTAACGAGTCCATTGGAAGAAAAAACGACGTCATTTACATTTAGAGAGATTGAACGAGACTGAAGAAGACTCCAAAATGTCATTTTTCGTACAATTTATTCTCTGAGGCCTGAAAAAGTATAAAATAATACCCTAGAGAACTCTTCTATTCAATAACTAGAGTATACCTTTTTCATAACTTAGTCAATCTGAACCGAAAAAGGGGTAAACTATCGTCGGAAAGACGACTCTTTAGTTCCTTTTACGAGCGTGAACATGACAAGTTCACTCGGTGATCTTTTCACATTTTAAGAGTCAAAAAATTAGTAAAGGGGACTCTATTAGGGTTTCTTTTTCGTAAAAAGGTTTAACGAGTCCGAAAAAGTGGTAAAATTTTACTATAAAACCTATTACTAGGTTTAACGAGCACAACTAAAGTTTAAAAATAGCGCTTGGAAGCTTTTTTGTTTTGAGATCCAGAGCACAAAAAAGCGATAAAGTAAGCTCAAGCCATTTTTTATGTTTTCACCAGAGCACGGGAAATCAAAAGTAAGCTCGACGCCATATTACTGTTTTTAACAAGCTCGAAGATCAGTTGGAAGAATGCTAAGGGTATCTTCTTCATTTTTTAACGAGCTTGCAGCAGACAAAGGACTATGCTCAAAACGTTGTTTCATGTTTTAGCGAGCTCAAAACTTAAAAAGAAAGTATGCTCAACACGAGTCTTTTCGACAGTATTTTCCCAACATGATGTCCATAGGTTGGTACGTTCCCCAGTAAAACTATCCAGTGGCTCAACTTCAACATAAATAGGTTGAATACATGCCCCACAAGCTTTTTTTCGTCTACCTACTCGTTTTTCTTCACCAAAATTAAAACTATGGGATACTACTAAGAAAAGGTTCAACAGAGACAAAGGAAGGAAGAGGATCTAAAGGTATATGAAATGAAGGTTCCAGCCCTAACAAAGGATGGAAGGCTCACTTCAAAAGGATAACCTGTCTCATTTTTACAACAAGCTTGAAACAGAAAAGAACTATGCTTGTGGGGACCTGTTTCATTTTTACACAAGCTTGAAACAGAAAAGAACTATGCTCAAAGGATGGTTTCATTTTTATGCAAGCTTGAAACCAAAAGTAAACTTTGCCTGAGAAAACCTATTTCATTTTTTAACGAGCTTGACATAGAGAAGGAACTATGCTCAAGAATTGTTTCATTTTTACACAAGCTTGAAACCAAAAGGTAAACTATTCTTGGGATTGGTTTCATTTTTACACAAGCTTGAAACCAAAAGGTAAACTATACTTGAGGTTAGTTTTATTTTTAAACAAGCTTGAAACCAGAAGTAAACTATGCTCAGAGCCAGTTTTATTTTTTATCGAACTTAAAACTAGAAATAAACTATGCTCAGAATCACCTGATTTGTTTTTTAACAAGCTTGACACATAATGGGAACTATGCTCGTATCAGTTCTTAGACAACATCATGTCCATAGGTTAGTAGGTTAGGCCCCATTGCATAAAAATGGAGCGGCTTAACTCCATTATGGTTTCCAGAGTCGCAATACATTCCCCCAAAGCTTCCCCATGATGGTAAGAAGCTATCGGTTTACAAATGACCAAACTCTAGCATGATTTCTAGAGTTGAGAGACATGGCCGATGAAAGGGAAGGAACCACAAGAACATGAGGTACATTTAGGGAAGTATGATGACTAGGATTCATATGATGATCGGGTTTAACAAAGGAAAGTTGATCAATGGTCATAATATTCCCATCGTGGGTAAAATGACTCACTCGAAAGAGTGTGGAAATGATAGCTTTCATGGCATACACATAATCTCTCCCAAGAAGCAGATTAAAATATAAGGGACCTTGGATGACCATAACATCAATATAGACAGTTTTCCCTCCTAAGGTGATAGGAAAATGAGGAAGTATCCCTAAATATGCAGTAGGTCTTCTATTTAAATCCAGTATTTGTTCGAAAGCTAGCACAAGCTGAGGAGAACCTATAGCTTACCAAGCAGTTGAGGATATATTACTAATAGAAGCTCCTTCATCTACAATAGTGTGAAGCATTCTCCTAGCAGTAACTTGCACAAATATCTGGAAAGGAACACTCAAAGGAATACGAAAACTTCAAATGTTTTCATTTCACTCTCAACTGGAAGAGAGGGACAAGACGAAGACTATGTCAAAGTGACTACTTTAGTCTTAACACTTTCGGGTGAAAGAGTGGTATCGAGTGGAGAAGACATCAACTCGATCACTTTAACTTCATTCTTCAAAGGAAGAGTTGGATCAACGACGAATGAAACCGAATTGACCACTTGGTCAACCAGTGGAGGTTCAAGAGATAACTTACGATAACCTTTTGGAAGCCGCTAACGAGGAACAATAATATATTCCAACACATTTGAAGCTTCATCCATGTGATTACAAAGGTAATTAAGGTGCATATCATTACATAGCAAGCAAGGATTTCTAACTTTACCTTTCTGACTCTTAATAACAGAGTCACTGGTTGATGGAGTATCATCAGTATGATGACCAGAGGTTAATGGCACTGGGTGTTGGGAGTCACTAGACCACACTTCCAAAACTTGGAAGAGACCAAGACAATCCATTAGAAGTTGATCGCCCTTACAAATCCTGCATGGGAATTTTGGATTACGAGTAGTTTTGGTAGGTATTTCAACACTCTCACTAGGACGAGTAGTTGGTTGAGAATCGGTCAGTAGTTTTCCTTTCTTCTTCTTAATCTTCCTTTTCTTCTTCTTCATATTCACCTGATTACTAGTACTACAACTTTCAACAGGCGAAGACAGAGAAAGGGGAGACAACACATATGGTGAAGAATATGGAGGATTCACGGGAGGTTGGTGTTCTCGTGGAGGAGAATTAACATTTGAGACACCAGGTGGGGTTGGAATAATCGAACTAGAGAATAACCATACATGTAATCCTGTCATAACCCCAAATTTTCACAAAAATTAAAAAAATTTGATATAACATAAATTGTCTAAAGTCGTAGTTTGATAACTACTAACTGCTAACGGAAAAATGAAATAGTTAACAAAAGTAACCATTAACTTAATCACATAAAAATTAATATTGTTTTAATTTCGATATGTGATGTAAATAACCTGCATTCAGTTGTTTCTAGCTGTACTGATGAATTGATTTTGTCAAGTAGGTGAGAAGTTACGTTCTAACTAGGGCTTACTTAGCGATTGCTAACTTAGCTGGATTTATGGATCTTACAGGCTTGACAGGTAAATTTTGAACCAGTAAGAGATTGTTAAGGAATTAATCCAGATATACCTCTTTAGCATAAATATACTGCAAGAGTAAAAGTTTTCTTAATAGAATTCAAGGATACTACGAGGTAAAGTAACGTTTCTTTACTTGTTTTGCAACTGTGACAGTACTTTAAATTCATGTCGTAAAGATCAATAACTTTGCCCTACTGATTGTATTTTTTTCAGAATGACTGCTACTTTAGATAAATCTTCTTTCTATCTAAATGCTAAGTTATTTACCAGTTCTTCATAGAGCTCATGATTAGTATATCAACACTCTTACTGAAATAAGAGTTTCCTGTTGTTATTATTTCTAAAATTTAAAACACTGCTTCAGTATAAAAATAGACCTAAGGCCTTTCAAGAAACAAGCTTACATAGAACTCTTTGTTTTACCTTTAATTAAGCTTTAGTAGAGGAAATTATGACCTTATTATTGTATTGTATTTATAAATGATCATTTGCATAAATGTCATCAAGTTGTGATTCCTATCCTCCAAATTTCTTCATGACATAAGTAATGTGACGAAATTACATTATCATATTATTTATTTATAAAAAATAGTGATGCTATATGTATTCCTGGATAGTTTTACTATCTTAACTACCAAGTCTAATCTAGCCTTGGTTTAATTCATTTAGAGCTTTGGTTTCTTATGGAGACCTAAATGGTTATAAACCTCCAAGAAGTTTATCTTACTCTATGGTACTAAAGACTAAACATACAAGTGTAAGAGATTATTTCAGGGTGTAGATACTTTTAATTTTTATATACACATTGATGATTTATAAACTAAATTCTTACCGTTAATGTTTACATAAAACTAGTTCTAACAACATTGTTCTTTATTGTAAAGTTTGAATCAATGATTATTATTAGAACTAGTAACTTAAGATTAAGGGCATATACCCTACTATGGATCTTTCCATAGTTTTTATCTTACCAACGAAAGATTTCAATGTTTACATATAATAAGGGTTAATGATGCAATATATGTTTTGGTTCATTACCTACGAAGATTCCAAGGTTTATAAAATAAGGTTTATCGATACAATGAAAACCTCGTTCTTTGACATAGCTTGACTTCATAGCTCATCATTGAAATGATATGTATTGACTTTGTACATTATATTATCATTGTGGTTATTATTTAAATTATTAACAACAATATGGTTCCCGGCAGTGCAGTGGAAACTATACAACTCGACCCACTGTGGATTGAATAAATTTGTGGGCACGTGGAACATCCACCACCATGCAATGCATGATTTAAAATCCTACCTTGCAACCCTAAATTCCTCATTCTTCATCGAGGGTTTTGGTCTTGGCATTGTCTGGTT
Organism: Pseudotsuga menziesii; assembly: GCA_001517045.1. Taxonomy (NCBI): domain Eukaryota; kingdom Viridiplantae; phylum Streptophyta; class Pinopsida; order Pinales; family Pinaceae; genus Pseudotsuga; species Pseudotsuga menziesii. Next base: position 385,309 of record LPNX010212566.1, on the reverse strand, counting down.
TTACTGCAGCCATGAGGGATCACTTGTGCTCGTCTCCAGCTCCATTACTGGTGTGTAAAGAAGTGTTGCCACTCTAGTGTATGGGTTGCGAAGTTCACAGCTCGCATTTGGTTTTTCTTCCTGCATACATTATGTTGTCATGAGGGTAGTGAAGCTTTGTCAGTAGTTTTTAGTGTTATTTCCTATCGTGGCCATTGCCAAATCTTACTCCCGTTCCAGTCGTCTATGTAGAATGTATTGTGAGCCCCGTCACCTTTGTCACTGGTGAACACGAGGGTTGTGCTGCTCGTGGTGTGGGCTCTAGTCCTCCTCGGCTCCCGAATCTTTCACCTTCAGGTAAAGAGTTTATTTTACAATTGTTATAAATTTCCAGTTACAGTTTTATTTATAGATTAGTCAGCTTCTAACTATAACCCTCGGGTTTTCTTGCAGGTTGCAGTTCGCCCTTACGCTTGGAAGAACCCTCTCCATGTTTGGATATACAACAAGACCTACGAGTAAGCCCCGGTTACAATGTGGCAACTCCCTGCTTGTACAGATTAGGGAAAAAGGGTTTCAGTTGGAGAAGAAATACGACCTCGGTTCCTCTAGTGTTTAAAATGCTTAGCTCAGTTGTTATTTTGTATTTTTGGTTGTTAAAACCCTTCCCTATAGCAGGGTAACTCCGGCTTCGATGTCGTGACTTGTATTTCATTATTCTCGACTTTTGACAGGTTTACAGCCTTATGGCTAAGTAATGATATACTCTGTTTCTTAATATGTGGAGGTTCTCCTGTCTTCATGGTTTTAATGGTTCTCTGTTTCGAATACTTTAATAAAATATACATTGTTTTATAAAAAATTATTACAGTAATGAAGTTTTTATAAGTTGATTGTTAGTTTTATCTTTCGAACCCTCGCCACGATGCTAGGTACACCGGCCCTGAGCTAGGTGAAGTAAATTTGTTATGTCTTAAGCCTTTCAGCTTGACAGAGTAATACATTTGGTTTAAAAAGGATTTTAAAACTCGAGTTCTGTCTCGTTTATACATCAATTTTATAACCTGTAAATTATGACTCTGTGTAATTTGAGTCTTCCCTTCCTCGACTGTTAATGACGGTAATTATTTGTTTTAAAAGTTTTCTTGTAAATTAATAAAGTAAATGTAGAGACTATAAACTCAGTCTTAACATAAAATTGATATGTTTATACTTATAAATTCAGATAAAATCCTAGGGTTACTGTAAAAGAACCCTTAGATAAATATATTCTTAAATTTATCAGTTATGTTGGTTTCTGTTTACCTATTTTACGTTGTTACAATAGTATTGATATTGTTTATCCTGATAAATATTTTCTTTTCTTTTAGATAAAAGAGTTTATACAAATACTGTAAGTTCTTGTTATAAGACTGTACCCAGTCTAGTGCATACTTTAGTATTCTAGTTTTTAATTTTAATTTGTTTATTCAGTTTAAAAGAATACTTCTATAAAAAGAATGAAAGTAGAATTAGGGTTTGACCCTTAGGTTAAACCTACACATATTTAGAGCTTGTTTGGAAAATAATTATTCTTAAATAGGTAAATTCTTAACTTTGTTTTATTTATTGTTTACATTTAAATTTTCATTTGTTTACTGCTCTGTTAATTAGTAAAGATTCAGAGATATGTAATGTTTAAAACATTAACTCTGAACTTTGATTATTTCTTCATTAATAGTATTTGTAACCTAATCCTATGCTAATATATAATAAATAATAGTTTAAGCTAAAAGATATAAGTGTGGTTAAACCCTTGTTTTAGATACTTACTGTATCTCCTACAATTTTTATTGTATCAGTATAAATCTTTACTATAACTCTATTGTAGTACTGCTATTTCTTTTACATAGATAAGCTCGTTAAAACAATAAACATAAATACCCAGAACACTGTTCCTTTTAATAATAACTTACATACTGAAATAAATTACTTTGCTATCTACAAAATGCAGAACCCTATCTATTATATTCAATCTCTTATCATTTTCTTTCATCTACTTAAGATATTCTAACTGTGCTGGAGTACGACCTGGTTTTCCAGGTGTGGAAAAACACAGTCTAGAAATTATTTCCATTCTAACACATTAATTTTCAAATTCATTTCTTCAATAATCTAAAAAGACTACTAAATTCTAACATTTTACAAACCGAATATTTAACATTCATATAACAGTCAGGCTCATATTTATCTATCTAGCATAGTAAAACAAAATAATGTAGAACTTGTTTAGGACAGACAACAACAGCATTAGGAGGTCGTTCCTCCCTACCAATCTCTTGGAGAGCACTCAAACAATGCTTCCTTAGGACCCCCGAGCCTGTTCCTGGTCTTCTTGGCTGAGAACTGGTGGAGAATGCAAATAGTAGACTAGTCCAATATATCAGTAAAAATACTCTGCTCTCAGCAGTATGATCTTCAGCCTAAAAGCTGCAACTAGATCAACCAGCAGTTAACCCCTCAAACATTTTCCAGTCTCCCTTCCATTGAATTTCTCTGAAGTACATTCATTCAACCTGAATGATCACTTCTCTAGAATGAGCAGCCTCAGCTCTCTTCAATGGGAATTTTTATAAAGATTGCCTAGGTCTTTTGGGTCGGTTTTCATTAATTGAGCCACCTGCTCTTATTCCACTTTCTTGGGGAATCATGACCCCAAATGTAGGGAGGTTGCCACCTGCAACAGTTGGAAGTGGTTTGAGGATGCTGCCACATGTCAGTTTGCTCTCCACCCAATCTCCTCCACCAATTTGACCAGTAAACACTCTTTTAACAGCTCTCCTAAGCTGTTGTCTACTCCTTTATTTATTTATAAATAAAATATTCAGAATTACATTAAATGTCCTTGACTTTGTTGAGTCATCAATTACAACTTAGCATAAAATTTAACATATTGTCCTCAAATAACATCAAATAATATAAAAAAAAATTTGCAAAATTGGGGCATGTGACAAATCCTATAGTCAATCTGGGAAGACTCAAGGTGACCATGAGAGGAGGACCAACATCTCCAAATGAAGAAAAAACAAAATTTTTCCCTTGACAGTGGATCTCTTGGTTGGTAGTACCAGAAGGGATAGCCATAGCTATATAACAATGCTATCTCTCTTTCTAATACTTTTAACTGTAGAGGCAACAAGCGCTCCTCAATCTAAAGAAATAAGTAAACATGTGAAAGGAGTGGATAAAAATTTAGGATCCTCACAGGATTGTCAAACCATCACAACTCGCTATATACCGCAAGGTCCAATAGTAAAATACGACAAGGAGGATTGGGACCGTAAACTTTCTTGAATGCCTGACCACCTAGATTGTAGGTGCATAGTAATCTCCTCGAGTGTTGTTCTCGATGTATTGTGACGATAAGACGATCAAAGGTATTTTCTCATTTGGTCTAAGGATCCCTACAAGTGTCTCCCGATATAAAAAAGGTACGTGGGAGCTCCACTCCATAGTAGTGTTGTCTAATGCACAATCGTTCTAAAGGGTCCTTCCTATATACCACTGAGTACATGAAGTACCTTTCGATATACCTCAAGGGTACGTGAAAGGTCGTTCGATATACCAACAATACATGGAAGAACCACACAATCCCCAAGATGCAGTGCAGGAAATAAATGATAGCTCCTACTTTTAAATACACTAGAACACATCTCTAACCTAACACACAAGTTTCTAAAGCTTTTAAACTTAAACTAGCACTTAATTTTATCTTGTACGGTTAAGTGAATGCATGGAAAGTTGGACCTTACTCAAAACCATGCAAGTATGAGTATGCAAGTCTTTTATTTCAATGAAAACTATATTTGGAAAGGAGATAGATATTTTATTTTCTTGAAACAAAGATCAAAATTTAAACACAATCTTTCAATCATCCACACAATTCAATACTCAAATTCCAAAGAACTCAAACCAAAACCAAAACATGAACACTTAAATGAAATGCAAATTTTCCAATTCCGATGAATAATATCTACAGAAAGGAGCAAGAGGTTTCAAGCAAATAAATGAATGTAAAATCCTATGCATGAAACATAAACTCTTCTTTGAATGAAAGAGAGCATAAAAATCAAAGAGACTGCATAATATACGATTCATTTTCACCAAAAAGTAAGCAAAAAACACTCCAAACAGCTAAAGAAACAGATCTAGAAATGTAGATTTACTGTAACACATAGACTATAATTCCAGAATTGAAAAATGTATATAAGCATCAAACATCAGAATGAGATTCAAGATCCTACCTGGTACTGCGTGCTGCAGGTTCTCACCAGAGCGATGTCCATCCAGCACTGCACTCTGCAAATGATGACAGAGTGGTGGTGCCACCTGTTGATCACTAGCAAATTGCGGTGGCACCGTGTTCTGCATAAAGATAAAGAGAGGTGGCCTCACTTTTTATATAGCCTAGGTGCGATGGCCGAAAATGATATTTGAAACCCAAAAAAGTGAAGAAAAAAATGTGTCAGAGCTTATATACTAGATCCAAATAACATATAAAAGCACGAATCTGAAGCATTAGAGGCAAATGAAGGTAGATATAACAATTTCAAACCAAATCTAACTAATTCCCAAGTAGATATGATCTATGAACAAAAATTGGAAATTGAATACAAGTTTGCAACAAAACCAAGGATCTGATCTATCTCCCCAGTATGGTCACCACTTTTGTTACATGAAATACTCTACCAGTGCTGACAAAGGTTGTTTCCCTATCCTGAAACACTCAACACTAGAATAAAACAACTACAAGATATAGAAACTCTTCCTAGGATTATATAAACTTCTTGAATTAGCTACTCTTCTTACCTTCCACAGGCTGAAAAGGTTTGATCCTTGGAGTGCTTGATCTATGCAGATGACCTGCAAGAGACACAACAAGATACAAACCGAGATAAAAGTAACAAGATATCTTAAAATCCTATGTAAAAGACGAAGGAATTAAACAACAAACACAACATGATAATCAGACATACAGATGCTTGTGGAAAAGAAACTATATTTGTATTAAAAGTACAAAGAGGGAGGGTTTAAACCAATTCCTTGGTGTTGATAACTCTTTCGTAAAGGAGCTTTTCCTAAAAGCCTTAAGCTTTCCTACTAATCACCTAAGAGTCTGACTGAATTTGGCCAGAATTTGGATCTAATAACACATTCTCCCTCCCCTTACCCATGAGGGGTAATCTAGTATATAAATGCATGAGAGGTTATGATAGTTTGAGCATTCCATGGGAGAGGTGGAGGAAGGATCCTAGAATGAGGGATCTCAAGCTCTAGGTGTCCTGAACCATAGGGATGAGGCTCCATGAAGGCTAGATTCGAGAAGCCTCTCAAATATTCCTTTTTTTCCTTCATAACTCGAGCACCACACTTTGTTTATAGAGAAAATGTGTTACCAAGTGGGCACCACACTTTGTACATGGGTAACAGGTGGTGGCACTCCTTACTCCAAATAGAAAATAAGCATTATTGATATGGGTACCGCAACTTGGACACATGGAAAGTGCAATGATGGCAAAAAGTATGAAAATATTGATCCTTGCCCATTTCCAACTTCAACACTTGAGGAATTAAGGAAAATACTGATATTTTTGTCCCACAACATGATGTTGACGAAAATTTGGTATAACAGGAAGAGGTGGGTGGCCACTGATATCCACTTAGGTCAGTCCTCTTTCCTTAGAAAGTAATGGTCTCCATTGCATTAAGTTATTGCAGGAGATGGGGAAACTTCCATTGAATCTGAATTTGGTTGAGCCATTTACCTTCGTGAAGAAGTTGTCATACTTTGACTACCTGATAGAGTTCCATGGTTTTTTGGAGGGTGACCTTCATATTTGTGTCCATGATCCGATCCATTCTAGATTTCTCAATGTAGTCAGAATTGAGTGTTATAGGAGTTAATTTCTCAGCCATGTTTGAGGTGTCCAACAAAGGTGGGAAATATGGGAAAAGCATCTCCACATTAAATACTAGGTGTAAGCCAAGGAAAGGAGGAATACACATTTAGAAATCATTTTGGCCCGCAACCTTGATGATGGTGTAAGGCCCATATTGGAGTGGTCGGAGATTCCTATCGGGCCTGTGAGGTGCTCTTTCTACAAATGTAAATAGAACTTATCAACAACCTGAAACTTGTGGTGAACCCGATGTTGATCATGTCGTTGCTTTTACTTGGTGTTGGATTTCTCCAAAATGTTATGGACTTATTGGTGGATGTGCTGAATTTTTTCAAGAAATATGGTTTCCCTATCATCCTCAGTTTGAGTGTGGGAATATTCCTCCTATCTGGATGAAAGAGGCAAAGTTAAATCAATGGGGGGAAATAGTTGGAACCCTAATCACACCTTAAAAGGGTTGTGACCAATGAGCTCTGAAGAAGTCTATTGTATCTAGGTTGAACATAGGGAAGGCTCTCATTCCACATGTGGGGATGTTTGGAATCACACATTATTAGAATATTGACAATCATCATGTTGACCACTTATGGTTCTCCATCATTTTTTAGGGGAGAAAGGAAGTTAATTTGGTGAGCTTGGTGTCCATTAGTGACCATAGGTTGGACTAGAATGTGCTCAAGAACAAGTTGTCCTAATCTAAAATTATAGTTTGTGGTAGCTTGAAATGAACCCAAAAACTCTCGAAGAAGAGCTTAACAGTGGCCTCAGTGGTGATACTCTTCTTGTAGGGTGTCAAAATGGTCATTTTAGAGAAGCAGTCATCAACCATAAATACACAATCATTACCATGTTTGGTTGAAGTTACTCCTGACATGTAATCCATGGAGACAAAATCCCATGGTTGATTGGGAGCAGGCAGAGGGGTGTACAACCCTTTCTTTTTAATGGCGGGCTCAACGATGGCATAAGCAGTGCGTGATATGATATACTTGCTAACATCTTATCATTGCGTTGTCTAGTAAAAATACTTCTACAATACTACTACCATATTTTCCATGCCAAAGCTCCCTGCCATCCCACTATAATGATCTTCCTAAATCATCTTTGCACACTTGCTTGAAAGACAAAAGAGATGGCCTAGATGGCATAACAATACGTCCTGGAGATTAAATTTTTCAATTGGTTTTCTTGAGCCTAATGCTTGATAGGTGGTAGTGAATTCAGGATCATTGTCATATAATTTGGTCCACCCTAATGTTTCATGGCCACATGAGTTGAGCATTGTTGTCAAGGCTACAATCGGAGGTCGACTAAGGAAGTTAGCAATTTGATTTGTGCTTCCCTTCTTAAATTTAATGTTCAAGTGGAATTGCTACAAGTATGTGGACCACTTTTGATGGTGATCATTCTATAACTTCCCTATGTTTGCATGAACTTCATGGTCTTGTGATCACTTTGGACGATTGTCTCTTTTCCTAAAATGTAATGTTTCCATTGTTGGAAGGCTTGTACAATGGACTCTACGTTTCCTTATCGTAGATGAGGTATTTGTAGACTTCATTTGAGAGCGTCTCACCATGGTATGCCACTGGATGGACATGCTAAGTGAGGATTGTGACAATATCATAGTCCAAAGCATCTATCTCAATCTCTAAGTATTGTGGTAGATTTGGTAAGGTGAGTATTGGGGTTGAACATAAGTGGTGTTTCAAATCCTCAATTGCTTTCTAATGTGGATTAGCCCCAAAAAAATTTCCTTTGGACCCACCCTTGGTCACTTGGATGAGGGGACAAGTGACATGAGAGAACCCCAATATGAATCAACAATAGAAGTTGGCAAGGCCCAAGAAACTACAAATCTCGGTAGACTTGTTGGGGTCATCTAGTCACGACAGACTTGGATCTTGTCTAGATCCACATGCACACTATGCTCATCCATAATGTATCCTAAAAATTGGATTCTATGCATGTCAAAATATCATTTATCTATATTAGCATATAAATTTATGATGTCACAAGGCACTGAGGACCTGTTGAATGTGTTGCAAATGCTTGACCCATTTCTTGTTGAAGATGAGGATGTTTTCTAAATATATGACCATAAAATATTTGAAGCACCCCAAAATGTCATCCATCATACGCATGAAATTTGTTGGAGCATTAGTCAATCCAAAAGGCATGACCAACCAGTTGAAAACACCTTCCTTGGACTTGAAGGTAGTCTTCCATACATTTTATTTCTCAATTGGTACCTAGTGGTATCTATACTTCAGATCAATCTTACTGAAATAATTTTCACCCTTGAGCTGGTCAAGAAGATCATCAATCCATGGAATTGGATACCAATTCTTGACTGTGACTTTGTTAAAGGGCTCTATAATCAATACAAAGTTTCCATGTACCATCTTTCTTCCGAACCAACACAATTTGGATTTCGCAAGATGAGGAGCTCGGTCGAATGTGCCCCTTCTAGATTAACTCATGATAGGGTGTTTGATTTCTTCATTTTTCCAGTAGAGATCTTCATTTTTATAGTAGAGAGCACCTATAGAGTGGGCCATTAGGTAGAGTCGCACTGGGTACCAAATCAATTGAATTCCTGGCCTAACAGTGTAGAGGCACGCCAGATGGTGAGGTGAAGATATATATTATTCTTCTATTTCTTTGTCCACTTGCTTCTACTATATGGAAAGCTCTTGTGTAGAGGTCTTGAATGTTGTTGTGATATTTCATTCTCTTCCAGAGTGAATCATGAAGAGGATGAATTTCCCATTATGGGAGATTACCTTCCCACGTTGCTTGGATGAGAACAAAGACACTACATTAGTTGGAATGATCTTTGGTATCATATATATTTGTTTTCCAAAAGAAACATGACACTATGAGGTCAATAATAATATACATCATGATGTTTCCACATATATGGTTGTCCTAAAAGAACATCACAAGGTACTTTGTCATTGAAGGGCGTGATATTGTAGGGCGTGCAACATTGTTGACTGATGTGAATGTCACGACCCTAGCTCAGCCAATCAATGGTGTATGGTTGGGGGTGTGGCATTTTCAACATCCTCAATCTCTTGATGACCTCGGCTAAGATCAGGTTCTTTGTCTCTCATTGTTAGCAATGGAATGTAGTGGGGTCCCCTTCACCCACATTTATGAATGGAAGAGGTGCTCCCCCTCTTAAAGCTCTTATGGATACTCTGATTAGATCTTTGTGGTTGTGATGGCAGCATTGGGTTCTGCTTCAATGATCTATTTCCATTTATCCTATTCGAAATCATATTCCAATTCAAGTTTCGACTCTCTTTCTTTAAGCTAAGCCAACAATAATTGTTTCGAGCAACATTCATCAGTGTTATACCAGGGGATTTTGTGGAACTCACACCACTTTTGAGTGTCCTTTTTCAACATCTCATTTCCCTTGTTTATATACATATTTGTCTGGTTGTCTTAAGATTTCCTCTCCTTGATATGCCCATTTTCCTGCAAGTTAGGGTCATCTTTACCATACTTCCCTTGTGATTACAAACCCAAAGTCCTTCTTGTTCCACTGCTTAAATTTATGCTCAATCTTGACAATAAATCAGTAAGCAGCTCCCAGTGAGGAGATGTCCAAAAAATACATCTTTACTTGGATGTACCTGTGTAGACCATTGTGGTATTTCAAAACCAAGTATTTCTTGGAGTCTTTGATACCTAGCTTTGAGTGCAAGGTACGAAAGATAATAGTGCACTCTAGTACCGATTGGTCTCTTTCCTGATGTAGAGTTGTTCAACTTGTGTATTTATCATCATAGCTTCCAGCAGAGTAGAATTCCTCCTTAAGGGAATCCACAGAGACTACCCAAGTGGGTCTTACCATAAATAGTGTAGATTCATCTAATGTTTGTCTCTCCCAGTAACTATCCTTTCAATCTTTGACACGGGGAAGGGCTTTAAGGAGCACAAAGGTGATCTTTTCAGTGTTGGAATTTTTTTTAGTAGAGCAATAGCCTTCTAACAATTTTAACCATTTTCCAAAGCATCTACATCCATCCAACCTTCAAAAAAAGGGATATCAAAGTTCACTGTACCTTGAATGGTGTCAAACCTTCGAAATGGCTACTTGTTGAAGGTACATCTCTCGTATGTGGTACTCATTAAAGAATCTAGGTGAATTTATCCATCATCTTGTTCCTCTATCGTGTAAGGGATTCCTCAAGTAACATATTGATCGGATATCACACTCCTTCATCTAGCTTGTCCCCTTCCATGGGAAGTTACTTGGGCTGGCGAGAACAGTTGTATTCCAGTGAAACTAGCTTGAGACCCAACTCTCTGTATTTTTGACCTCATTGACGACATGCACCAAGAAAAAAAAAGTAGATTGTTCTGATACGATTGATCTGAATTGTATAGGGAACAAAATGAAACACAAAGAGAAGTATAATAGAGAGTGCAATAATATAGCGAAAACCCAATTTCTACTAATGAATAAAATAGTGAAATACTGTAGAACATACATTGGTTAGCATTGTGGTAGCTTATCTCTGAAGGGAGAGAGATAGTGACTATGCTCATTTGCACAAGCTAAGACAAGAGGATAAAGAGATGACCTTTTAGCATAAGAAATAACCCTAAAGGTCCAAAACCCTAACCTTAGGAGGCAAAGTGCCAAAAAGTATTTTCTCTAAAAATAATGCCAAAAGGTATTTTTAGGCATAACTTCTACATCAATTTCCTCGAAGTGTAACTTTCACATACGAGCTTCGTTTGGTGCATACAGTATCCCAATGGAAAGATCTATTTGAGAAGTACAAATGATGGCCATCGTGTTGCAATATTACTCTTTAATACTAATTACCACAAAAATGTGTTAGCCCTGAGGCATCATGAATTGTCCATGTAAGTATTCCATGGAAGTGAAATTTTCTTTGACCTATTGGTTTGGATATGTTGTACATAGTGATTCCAGTCCATAGCTTTAGAAATTCATCAATAAGAGGCTCAATAAAGTCATCCATATATTTAACTTGGTACTTACCTAATTATTTGAAAATACACACATTTATTACGTTGAACATATAATAAATTATTATATCTAACAAATAACTAATTAAGTATAATGGAAAATATATGTAATTCAAAACAATGTAACTAATTTGAACAATTACCTATAACAATCATTGCCAACATTGTGTGCTCCCTATTTATTGACATCCAAGGAAGCAGGTTATTGTTTATAAAAAAAATAGGCCACACTAAGTAAACATATCTCATATCCCCAAATGGATTGACACAAACAACTACCAATGAAAGCCTAACATTATGAGGTTCTTCTTTGAAAATTGACCATGTTCCTTCGATGCCCCTAAATGCGGTACCATTTGTAGGCATTTGCATAACACCATCTTCATTTCTATTTTGTGCATGGTAATCCATAAATTGTGCCATGTTTTTGCACCTAAACAATTGTTGGAAATGTGAAATTATGGGAATATGACAAAGAACCTTGCGAGGCACCTTATTTGTTACTTGATCGGTTTGATATCTACTAATTCCAGGTTCAGGGTAGTCCAAATTTGTTGCATGTTTTCCATAATATATAATGTGTTCATTATGACATGCATTAATGGCTTCATACTCCATTCTTGAATCTTTCATAATAAGAGACAATTATATGTATGTGCGAGGTAAATGATTTGGTGATTGTAGGGGAATATCACCTAAAAATCTAAAACATTAAAACAAAAAATTCAAGAAATGAATATTGCTCATCAATTTTGCATCATCCTTTTTAAAATATAATCAACACTTATAAAAATAGAAAGAACAAAAAATGGTATTCGATATGTATATGGATAATTATACTGCATACCTTAGGATCTCTGTAAGGAAAGTGTTAGATAACCCATTCAACACTTTTAAGTTCACAAACAATAAAATAGCAGAGATAATACTTGTCTTTGAGCCTCCATATAAGGGTATTTTTGCCTTCTCAATTAGAGGTACATATTCAACATATCCATCAAATTTATCATGATCCATTAATGAAGCATGATATGTGTCATTGATCAATCTATTTATCCCATCATTATGAATTATGTCAATGTCATGATTTTCCTCGACCATAGGATTAAATTCATCTTCTCCATTGTTGGTTCCATGATGATCTCCACCAACTTGTATACCATGAACATGTGTACTACAATCTTGCACATATTTATCGTTGTTTGATCCAATCATATGACACTTTCTCTTTGTCATTACAAATTACAATATATAAAATATTTTTAATGTATGTATAATCAAATATTAAACAACAAATTAAAACTTATAAATTAAATTAATAAGAATAAATAGTAAACATGTAACAAAGAAATTTGTCTAGTACTTCTAGCATTGGATGAAATTCATGCCCCCCTTCGAAGTGCCCATATTCCCAACAATGTTTTATAGTTGTACACCTTAAAATTCTTCTTTTCATTCCCTTGCAAATTTTGCAAGGGCACCAACATTTACCATCATCGAGTTGCTCATGTAACTTAGCAACAACCCTCTAACTTCCCTATGTTGATATTGGCACTATTAACTATATAATTTAACCCGAGAGGTTATATAACTCCATATGAAATTTCTTTAATATTGATGGTATATTTGTCGAAACTACAAAACATTATATTGTAGATATTGAGAGCATCACATAATTTTTGTCTTATTATGAAGAGTTCTTATATAGTTGTCTTTTATTCTCACATTCGTCGAAATATCGACATCTGTTAATTAGGTCAACACAAGGGTGTGTTGATCATTTGAAAGGCCAAATACAATCATGTAATGCCTAGGATGTACTAACGTAGGGATGTTTCAATTTTGACGACAAATAATGATCGTCGAAATTAAGATGTATGTTGGGATTAAATTCAAAAACAGAAAGGAATTTCTGACAAGCCCTTCGATTTTACCATCATTGTTGAAAAATACGTCAGAATTCACATCCAAATGTAGTAGTGTTGTTGCTAAGAGAAACACATGATGCGTAGCTTTATGGGCCAAAAACATTGTTTAGGCCCTCAAAACAACCTTAGAAGTTTAGAACCCAAAAAATCTCTGAAAATCCTAACAAAATTTCCCAGTTGAAGAACCATGTTGAGTTAGTGGAAGAGGTGGGTGGCCACCGATATCCACTTAGATCAAAATCTCACTCAATCAATGTCTAAATATAAAGAACTCAAGTATTATACAAATGGTTAGTTGCCAGTTTATTAATGACACATACTTGTCTATTAATCACTAATAATGTTATAACAATGGCCAAGTTTATGTATGTTGTACATATACAAGTATTTTTCTATGAAGCTATTGTGGATCCCAAATTGGTATTTGTCATACAATATGATCCTAGATTAATGCATTTATTTGATGATGCCAATGAATATGGAAAAAAAAGAATGTCAAACACCAAATGTAGGTGTGGGATCAAGGAACAATGAAGAAATGCACATTAATGATGTTATTGAAGATGATGATTGATTTCATAATAATATAATTTGTAGACCAAATTTTTATAGTGATGAAGCTAAAGTAGAGCAACATGAAGTTGATGATGACAATATCCCTTTCGAGATATGTCACTGTAGGGTTGGAGAGAAGATGATTAGTTGGAGGAAACATTGTTCCCTAACAATATGGATAATATACAAAATCAAGAGAACCACAATGATGACAACAATCAATCTTCAAAGTTATATGATCTACTAGGCAATGATATGGATGATCTACAAAATGATGAAATAAACCGGGTAATAATATAATCTATCTATGAACATATTTTCAATTGATGAAAACAAGAAAGATGAAGATGACGATTTGCTCTTTCTATAGTGGATTTCATGTTTAGGGTGTGATTATGGAGAATCACTTTCACCCAAACAGGTGTGCTCTGTGCAAAATATCATACCTGTGAAGAGGAGTGCATCTTTATGAGAGGCACATAAAGGAGATGCAAGAGTGCCATGGTCTCCTAGTTAGAAAACTATATGAGGGGAGAAACAATTGAGATAGAGGGCAAGATGAGGAAAAGCATTCTAGTAACCAACAAATGAAGGAATTGGAATCTCAACTAGAAAGTCTACATTAATCACACTTGATCAAAGTCTAAATATAAAGAACATAAGTAGCATATAAGTTGTTTATAGTTGTTAGTTTATTAATGACACATATATTTTCCTATTAATCAATAATTAAGTTATTACAGTGGTCAAGTTTTGTATGTTGTTCATGCACAAGTATTTTTCTATGAAGATATTGTGGATCCCAAATTGATATTTTTCATACAATATGATCATATATTAAAGAATTTAGTTGATGATTTCAATGAATATGGAGCAAAACAATGTCCCTTAGGATGATGTTAATGAATATGATGGTTGTTTTTATAATAATATAATGGACATTAATAGATGCTAAAGTGGTTGCAATTTTCAATGCATTTAGTAGCAAGAGTTAAATGTGCACAATAGGAGATAATGGATGCTATAGTCATTGAAAATTGCAATGACTTTTAGTGCACCCTTTGTTTTTATTTATTTATTAGAAAGCATACTCTAAAGCCATTGCAATTTGCAATGACTTCAGCCTCCACCTATGAAATAATGTCCAATTAAACCAAATCCTCCCCAAAGAAAAAATACTAACTTAGTTTGAGGAAGCTAAAAAGGAAGTAATTGGTAGGGTTTTGTTATAGTGTTGTCGATTTCACTTGGGTGTACATATATTAATGGGCATGTATTTGAGACTAACCATTCATGAAATTAAAGAATGTTGGGAGAATGAAGGTGATAGTTTTGATCTATATAACTAAATGATTTGGATATGAAATTTGAAAGATTTAAGGAAGTGTATTTATATCATTCATCATGGGAGCAATTTTGGTGAATCTTTTTGTCAGCCTTACATTTATGGTTGGAGAGATTTGCAATAAATAAACCTTATGAAAAGAATTGGAAGATTTTCTAGTGGATAAACTAATCTTGTCAATAAATGAGGCAATTGAACATAAATTGGACTTGAGTAGTGGAACATTAGTTACAGGGTATGATCAAATCGTATTATTGAATTTGCTATGGATATTTATGCTTCATATGATCTTAGATGTGGAGCATTTTTAAGTAGGTATATAAAGTTGTTTGTGAATAGTTACCTACATACATCAAGATGATTCTTGTAGAACAAGGTGTTTCCATGAGGCTCCTTGTCGACAATCATGCATAAGGGCATGCCATAATAAGGACATTGTTTTGGTTGTATGGACATATAAGGAGAGTAAGAATGTGAGAGTGAAGTGAAAGGTCGGTGGCGCGAAAGTCCTTAATGAAAGATCATAACAATGATAATGAGAGGATGACAAAAGATGGTGTTGTGATATGAGAATGCTTCATCATGCACATGAATGATACCAAATGTATGAATGAAGATGTAAGAGTAAATGGTGAGGTCTTGAAGGAGAATCATATATAATGTGAAATCCCGCTCAATGAAAAGTCATAAAAAAAAGCAATAGATTGCATTTAGTTCAAGAAGAATTAAGGTTGAATCAACTACAATCAAGAATATATAAACTTACAATCATGTGTAACTCCATGTCATGAGCTAAAACATGATTTGGAGACATAATTTTTGTACACAACAGTGGAACAATGATCCTTTACAAAATTAAAAGAGATTAAACAAAAACCTAAAAAACAACTTAACATTATAATTAATATTTAATATTATTTTACATATACTTTCATTTTAAAATCTAGAACATAATCTTTAGTAAGTATGAAAATGTTAACTCAAGAATGAGTAATTTTAACTACCCATGTAATCACGACCTAGTAGCTATGTGCTCATAATGGGGACAAGTACCTATGTGATCATAATGTCATAATGGGGACCAGTGTAAGTGAGGCACTGCAACTTCTATACAACTTGCTACCTAAAGAAGTTATAATTGTTTAAGCATGAATCCAACATGTATAAATATGTAAAATATCTTTTTTTTTTAAATTGATGTTAAAATATAATGATAGCGTAAATACCTTCTTCAATGCCACTTCATGGCACACAATATAATCCTTTAATTATATGGATAGAATGGATGGTCATTATTAAATGTATGGTTAACAAATGAATACTTAATTTCAATTGAAAAGGTAAAACATGACAACCAACTTTCTATTTTTTAATTTCAAAAAAAATATTATAAATAATATTATATGTTTATATATAAATAATAAACAATTAAATACAAATACATTGTACATTGTATGTGATTTATAAAATCGAATACATTGTATGTGATTCATAAAATACAAATACATTGTACATAATTCATAATTATGTAATTTATAATCTAATTATTAAAAAATATGATTAATCATTTCCAAATATTTATGTTTATTTTAATAATTATATTTAAAAATTAAATAAATATATTATATGTATATACAAAAATAATAAACAATTAAATACATTGTATGTAACTCTCATTCGAACTATTGCATGGGAAAAATATTAATATCGTTAACCATTTCCAAACAGTTATTTATCGTCGTCATTTAACAAAGTGTGGTGGCCAATTAGATATGATTTGAAATGAGAGAAGCCAAAAACACAAAACAAAACTATAAAAGTTTATGTTTAATTGAAAGGAAAAGTCGGTTCCATTCCTCTTTCCATTCCTCTTTCACCAGGGATTAATTATATAAATAAATAAGAAGAAAAAGATGGTCAATTAGATTTGATTTAAAATTAGAGAAGCCAAAACACAAAACAAAACTATAAAAGTTTATATTTAATTGAAAGGAAAAGTCGGTGTCATTCCTCTTTCACCATAGATTCTATATAAATTAAAAAGGAAAAGAATGATAGTCATCTTTATATATATATCATTTATTAAAAAATAAATAAATTATACTTGTAATTAATTGATTTAATTGTAAAGTATAATATTTTAATATTTAATTGATTATTGAATTAATTAGCTAAATTTATATTTTATTAGGATCATATAATAATTTATAGAATAAAATAAAATAAAAATGTAGGTTTTAAAATGTAATGAAAATTGTTTAATGTTAATGATACAAAAGCACTATAAGTATAATCTTTATTTTTATTAGGAGAATTGACAATTGGGACATGGCATGTACTGGTGTGACATGAGATAGATTCTGGTCTACTACCACTATATACCCTTAAAGTTAATTTAATAAAACTATATATAACTAAAAAATAATTTATGGTATTAGATGAAGCTGGCCACGAATTCCACTTGAATTTAGAGACTAGAGGAACTAAGCATTTATTTAGTGTTTGCAAGATACACATAAGGTGGAATCATCATTCCCTTAGGGGGGATTTAAGCATGGGGGATTTCCTTTGTTGACCAATATCTTATCATGTTCATTCATAAAGGTAGGTTTTTAAATTATAAAAATTAAAGTCAATGTGTTGTAGGTACAGGGCAATGGAGGGTATGGGAGGTTTATGGCTATTGAGGGATTATAAAAATGGGTATCTAATAAAAATATGATATATATGATGAAATAGAGCTTTATTTAATTAGAAATATGCAATGTGAGAGGGCTTAACAAAAGGATTTTGGTAAGTATTTTTTAATATCTATTAAAATTAAGAGTATCCTTTAATATCCCACAAAACTTGCTTATAAGAGCCTAAGGTATATTTAATAACATCTTAAAAAATGATTAACCCTCAAACATATATACAAAGATTGCTCATAATCATAAGTAACATTAATGCCCATATAGCTCCTATATGTTTAGGTTGCTTAACTACTTTATAATGTTTTACATGTGAGCATCTATGTGAGTAAAAGAAATGTCCTTTGATACCTACACGCAAGGGTTTCATGGCCGCCAGCGTCCAGACTGCTAGGGCTTCTAGCTGCTAGCAACCAGACAATAAGGAGCTCGTCGTTGGTATTGCACTTGAGACCGTAGGATGTGCTTGTGTATTCAAGTACTAGTCTCAGCTGCTCTATTTATGTTTTATTACCTACGACAGTGACATGGAACATATCCACTATCCACCTTTCGCGGTTGCATTTGCGGGATTTTGTCACCCTACTTATTTTTTGGAATCCTGCATGGATTGACCTGCTTCTTCAATGTATGCCACCACCTTTCGATTCCATCACCTTCTCGGAATGGCCTTGTCATCATGAAGCGTCTTGGTAGTCAGCGGTGTCTGTGACTTCTGGGCACTACTGCGACAGAACGATCTGTTGAATTTCACGGGGCCCGATCTTTGAGGTACTCTCCTCTGACGGTTACTACTTGCTTGTTTTTTTTATTACCTGTTATCTTGTTTTTTTAGCCATGACTGTGGAATGAGTCTTAACCCTACATGGAGTTCACCCTCTCACAAGAGTTAGTACCAACCATGCAAAAAAAGTGGGAAGCCACCATGCATTATCCGGGTTTTAGGGTGTATTTTTAAGCTCTTTGATACCTGATCCCGGCTGGGGTTGGCTGGGGTGTTTTATCTGGGTTTATTTTTCAGGGTTTCATTTTTTGTATTGCCTGTTAATTAGCTACCGGTTGGGATCTGCTGTGATTCTTCTCCAGTTGAGTTTACTTGGGATTCTGGGTGGCCTCCCACTCTCTGGTTATTTCTCGGGGATCTAATATTATTTTGTAACCACCTCATAGTTTCCTTCTCGAGACACCGCATCGGTACCTTCTGGGGAAGGCTGATAACCTTGCTAGTGGCACCTATTACTGTGGGTATGGAATCCCCTGAAATTTGTTTGCCTTGTGCTCCTTCTGGGGGGTTTGAATGCTCCTCTCGGCATCAACAGCAGCAGAAGGATAAACTATTGAAAGCCCTGGACGTGAAATGTCGTTTTACACTTGGGCGGGATGTTATGCCCGATAGGGTTGCGGTTCTTTGTCGTAGGGCACTGACTGGCCGACATGAATATTGTAACTTGAACAAGGACAAATGGGTTTCCTGGGCAACTTCCCACTGGAAACCTATCCTCAACTATACTCCTACCATCAGCCTCCTAGCCAATCGTTGGCTAGTCATTATCTTCATTGAGGATGCAGATGCTTCCCGCATATTGAATTCCCTCTGGACCATTGGAAATGGCTCTCTCGTACTTAGCCGTTGGCATGCCAATTTTGACCCGCTCAAAGAAAGGGTTACGAAACGAAACCTTTGGGTCCTAATGCCAGCCCTTCCCTTCCCTTTATGGAATAAAGACCTCCTGATTGGGATTGCGAATACTCTTGGTAGATTCGTAGCCCTAGAAAAAGATTTTCACCTCATATTTGACAAGAGAATGGCTAGGGTTCTGGTAGAGCTGGATGTCTCAAAAGGATTATTATCGGAGACTGAAATTGACTGTGGTAGCACAGTGATCACCCAAAGACTTGATTATTTGGACATTCTGTTCAGGTGTAGCTACTGCCATCCGACTGGACATTTGAAAATTAATTGCACCTCCCTCCGGCGTGGGATTCCATTAAATCGTGGTTTCTCAGGGCTAGTTCGGGATTCTGAAACACCTATGGAGGGTTCTTCCCCTTAAAATATTGCAGGCTCACTTGATCCTCCTCGCCCCTATGACTCTTCATCCCCGACATCTGTTGGTAACCTTACGAAAGGCCAATTGCAATATATACAGGACATTGAAACTGTTGCTAGTTCTTCTTTAGCCTTGGTACTTTCTGAGGAGCCACACACCCCGCTACATAGTGCACATGCTCCCTCTATATCCCCACCTTTGACTTCTCCATCACACCGACTTGCTGAGCATGCTATAGGTTTGCCCTTACAGGAACCTGTTACTTCTTCTCCACCTCATCATAGCCCTTCCCTGATGTTTCCTCCTCCCTTTACACTTGAGGAGTATCCACCTCTCTAGAGGAACACTACACCTACTCCAACTATTGACCCCTCTAGTCCTACTACCTCACCCTCCTTTCTGGATCCATCACTTATGAAATCCTTGGATATTTTTACTGACAAATCCCCTATCTCCCCATCTACTCTGCCCTTAGATTCGATAAGATTTCAAAACGTGACAATCAGGAAATCTAGGAGGAATAATACTGCAGATGTTCCAGGTTCCTCTGCACTATACACCCCTCTCTCAGCTCGCATCAAAGCAGCTGCCATATCCCTTAACTCACCTTAGGCACTTAGAGCACTGTCACCTGACTCTCAGGTTGACCAATGGGGATCCTCTCCATGAACATTCACGGTTTTGGGGGGCTTACCAAAAGAAAATCCCTCTGATCACTCTTTTCCTCACTTAAGCCTGACATGATACTAATACAAGAAACCATGTGTGATCATATCTCTGCCCTGCACTTCTTTTCCAAGTTAAAGCCGGGATGGGAATTTTGTGCTCTAGATTCCCATGGCCTTTCTGGGGGTCTACTTATCGCCTGGAACCCCCGACTTGCACGTTGTAAGGCATTCCACTCATATGCTGGCATTTTAATCAAGGCCAAGCTCAAAGGTATGGATGATGTACTAACTATAGTAAACTGTTATGGGCCTTATGCTAACAGAGCATCTTTTTGGAATAATATAGTTGTTGGTGGCATTTTTTATTACCCAAACTTGATACTTGCTGGCAATCTGAACTTCACCCTATCTGATTCGGAGATTTAGGGCAATAGGGCTTGTTTGGATCATATGGTACATATTTTTACTCACCTCTTGGATGCCACTAATATGGTGGAACTTGCCCCACACCACCTGGGCCCTACCTAGAGAAATGGCAGAACTGGTTCCGATGGTGTTAGTAAATGCCTTGACAAGTTCTTAGATTCCCAACATACCCTCCCACTCCTAAGTAATTATAAATCTTGGTCTCACCCATCTAAGATTTCAGATCATTATCTTGTCTGCCTGGAGTGGAACTATACTATGCACTATCATAACTACCCTTTTAAGTTCAATAGAGCCTGGCTTCGGGAACCCGACTTCTTGGATTTGGTTTAGTCTTCTTGGTCTTCTCTGCTTCCCCCTCAACTTGATCCTGTGTCAGTTTTCACTTCTAAACTTCAAAGACTCAAGGAAAAAGTTAAGGCATGGGAAAAAAAGAAAAAACTTTCCTTAGCGTTGGAATCTTCTGAAATTGATTATGCCATTCAGAAGCTTCTTACTACCCAGATCTCTGGCATTTTATCTACCTTCGAGAACTCTCAGCTTACCCAACTCAAATCTCGTAAAGACACACTAGCTGCACATGAGATCACCACCTGGTTGCTTAAGAGTAGGGCTGACTGGCTAAAGGAGGGAGATGCTAATACAAAAAAAAATCACACCTTTGCATCAACTAGGAGAAACTTGAAAACTATTTAGGGACTCCATGATTCCCATGGCATTTTGGTTGAAGAGGATGATCAGCTTAAGGAAATGGGTGCTACACATTTTGCTAACCTTTTCACTCATGATGGTGCCACTAACATCGAGGACCAACTCAAGGTTATCAATATTTTCCCTCTTTTCTCACTGATGAGGATAAAGTCTCCTTCCTGTCAGATTTTACACTTGCAGAGATTGAAGGTGTTCTCAAAGGATTTAAAAGAGACAAGAGCTCGGGGCCAAATGGCTGATCGGTTGAATTTTATCTCCACTTCTTTGAACTTATTGGTCTTGACATACTTAATGTTGTTACTCAGTCTAGGAATGAAGGCTGGGTATCTGGTGCACTAAATGCTACCTTCATCACCCTTATTCCTAAATGTGATAAACCTTCCACCTTTGCTAGCTACAGACCTATATCCCTATGCAATTTTGTGTATAAGGTTATCTCCAAAGTCGTTGCTATCAGACTCTGGATAGAGTTATCTCGAGGAATCAATTTGGGTTTCTTCACAATAGACATATTATAGAACCTATTGGTATTGCTTAGGAAGTCATGCACTCCATAAAAGTGGAAAAAAAGTTTTAATCCTCAAACTTGACCTGGTAAAGGCCTTTGATAGGGTCAACTAGACCTTCCTTAGACTTGTCCTTTTGCAGATTGGTATACCTACTGT
Source organism: Pseudotsuga menziesii (assembly GCA_001517045.1). Lineage (NCBI taxonomy): Eukaryota > Viridiplantae > Streptophyta > Pinopsida > Pinales > Pinaceae > Pseudotsuga > Pseudotsuga menziesii. The sequence goes on along the minus strand of LPNX010212566.1, from coordinate 363,333 downwards.
AGGAGTCAATTGGATCTTGGGTTGCGTGGAATCATCAAACTTCGCAGTCTTATTCAATGGAACGCCTTCTAGATTCTTCACTGGAACGAGAGGCATTAGACATGGATGCCCTCTCTCCCCTCTACTATTTATACTGATCATTGAGAGTCTCAGTCTGTTGATACGAAATGCACAACATCATGGTGTCATCACTGGTGTCAAAATTACATCCACACAGTTTCTCACACACCTATTGTTTGTAGATGACGTTATATTATTTGGTGAGGGTACAGTTGACGAATGGCTGCAATATAAACAACTTCTTGATCTTTTCTATTATGTGACGGGCATGCTAATTAGTGATGAAAAATCCTCATTTTGATATCATGATATTGATGATCGTACCAAGGATAACATTTTGGCTATTTTTCCATCTAAAATGGAGCCTCTGTCAATGGGTTTCAAATACTTTGGTTTCTATCTGAAACCATTGGGATACCAATTCAATGACTGGTGTTGGCTTATTAAAAGATTTGAAAAAGGGTCAGTAACTAGACGTATAGACTTCTCTCACTTGGTGGCAGACTGATCTTGATCCAATCTGTGCTAATGGGATTGGCTGTATACTGGTTAACATTGGATAGAATACCCAAAACTATTATGAAATACCTTAGAAGCGCCATTTTCAATTTTCTGTGGGGGAACTCAGATGGGAATCACAAAGCTCATCTTGTGGACTGGCATAAGATCTCCAGACCCTACGACTTAGGAGGTTGGAACATTAAAAATGTTGATTGGTTCAGCACTGCACTTAGATTGAAGAGTCTCTGGCAGGTATTGAATGGGGTAGGTATCTGGTCTCTCATTATCAAATATAAATATCTCAGGGATCGGTTTGTAGATACTTGGCTCAGAGATAAGAATTTCAAGATTCAGGGTACCTCATATATATGGAATGGCTTTGTCTGAGCTCTATCATGGATTACATGTCACTTAGGTTGGAAAGTGGGCAACGGCCTCAACATACAGATTGGAGTGGATCCGATTGCAGGATTAAACTTGGACTTCATTCTTCCTGAAGATCTCAGAAGTTATTTGGCTGCTTATGGCATCAATAATCTCCATGATGCATAGTACATAGAATCTGGGCATCAACACTGGTTCTCTACTACTGAACTCGACCTCGACGGTCATTGGAAGGAGATCTGGACAAATTACATTAATGGACTTTCTCATGGTTGTATTTTGTTTTGCAACGAACCAGATTCTCTGATTTGGATGTTCAACAAGAAATCTGGTAAGGTGACTGCTCACCTGGCATATGCATTGATTGCTACATGTTCCATTACAGAATACCCAGATAGTTCTATGGCAAAAATTTGGAAATATAACTTACCGCTTAAGGTAATCTGTTTTACATGGCTCTGTCTCTCAAATCGTATCAACACATGGGATACGTTATGTAAAAAACGCTGGGTAGGTCCAAATTATTGCTGTTTATGTTAATAAGAGGCAGAATCTGTAGATAATCTCTTCACTGATTGTAGGTTCATTAAATTTATTCTACTGGGACTTAGTGGGGCACTTCACCGTCCTATATACTGGAATGAATCAAATTTCAGGCTCAATTGGATCAGATGGAAGAGTCATGAAAAAGATCTATTTTATCTCCCTCTACTTGTAGGCTGGAACATTTGGCTTGCCAGAAACAAGCTTATATTTGAGGATCGTAAACCTGTTACCAAATTGATCATAAATAATATTTTGCAGCAGCTTTAGATTCATCAGGTGAATGCCCCTCCCAAATGCAAGAGTAGATGTATTGTTTTGGAACAGACTTTGGTTTACCCAATTGGCTATTTTTATGGTGCCTCTGCTAAAAACATTGGAGGTGCTGGTGTACATCTCCGGATGAGTGAGGATCATCATTTTTGTTTAAAGATGGGCTGTGGACGAAGTACCAATACCCAGGCAGAACTCCTTGCACTCTGGGTCTTACTGAAGTTCTCCAAAATGATTGGGCTGCCATATCTGCACATTAGAGGGGATTCTCAAGCCATCATTCACTGGTTCAATGGCCAGGCTGCTCTATCTAAACTTGAACTTGAAGGATGGTGCAACAATATTAGAAGTCTACAATCATCCTTTTCTCGACTTGAAGCTGCCCATGTATATAGGGAATACAATGACAATGCGGATTGCTTATCTAAGGAGGCACTTGGACACATTTCTGGGAACCTTCAGTTTATGGAATTCTATGAGGGAAAGTGCACTTGGAAAGACTCCTTACAGTTTTATTAGTCTTTGACTTTTTATTTAGCCACTGGTGGCTTGTATTGATGACACACCCTTGTGGTTGTAACTGATTTAGTTACTATATGTGCTTAGATGTTCCTCGAAGTGCCTCCTTAGATCAACGATCATGTTTTATTCTTATATTACTGAAGTGGGGGTTTCAGGCTTAGATTAGGCTTTTGCACTTTATTGAGTGTATTAGACATTATGTCTACATTTTGAAAAGTATGGCTGAGTGGTCATTGGCTTACCAACCCATGTACTGTTCACCTGTTGCAGCAAACATGTTACCTTTGATTGTAATAAATAACAAGGAATGGCTATTTTTCGTCTGGGAAAATAAAGAAATGTCCTTTAAAGAATTCTATGAGGGAAAGTGCACTTGGAAAGACTCCTTACAGTTTTATTAGTCTTTGACTTTTTATTTAGCCACTAGTGGCTTGTATTGATGACACACCCTTGTGGTTGTAACTGATTTAGTTACTATATGTGCTTAGATGTTCCTAGAAGTGCCTCCTTAGATCAACGATCATGTTTTATTCTTATATTACTGAAGTGGGGGTTTCAGGCTTAGATTAGGCTTTTGCACTTTATTGAGTGTATTAGACATTATGTCTACATTTTGAAAAGTATGGCTGAGTGGTCATTGGCTTACCAACCCATGTACTGTTCACCTGTTGCCTTTGATTTTAATAAATAACAAGGAATGGCTATTTTTCTCCAGGAAAAAAAAAGAAATGTCCTTTAAAGAATCATAAAGATTGATGAAAATGAAAAATTAATATAATTCTCAATAAAACTCATGATAATTGAGTCACTTATTTTTAAAATCTAATTAATTTCTTTAATGAGTAAGATTGACTCCACTTCACAATTCGTGGTGTGACTAATTCCCCAAAGTTTCATTTATTTTTTAAAATTGACATGACCCCTCACACCTAATACCTTTATATTTCAACTTAATTATTAATAATCAGTTATATTTTTACAGATGATGAGACGGGCATCGTATACATTACTTAAGAATTATTAAAAAAACAAAACAAAGTGGATTGAGATTACGACATTCAACCATTTTCTTTGGAATCTTTCTTAAAACCTATCTATATCAAATTATTATATAATAAACTTCTCGATACATTCTCTTCTCTTATGCTTCAGATAATTAAATGTTTATATTTAATTATGTAATATTAACTTTTCCCAAAATATTAAAAACTTAAGCTTACTACCTATTTACCCACTTGACCATATAAAAATAATAGTAACATAATGTAATGGGCAGCAAACAAAACATAACGCAATGGGCAGCACACAAAACAACACTCCACACCACCACCCAACTAACACAAATAAAATATTTAAATAATTTAATATATAGAGTATTTTATTTTGGTCGGTCACCAAAGTTCATTTATTTTATCACATGTCGCCCTCTCAAGAGGAGCGAACCTAATTCACTAAACCATTTCAGGAAACGGGCGGCGTTGGGTCAGGATATGGGAACCTAATTCACTAAACGATTTCAATAAACGGCTTTGGGTCCGGATATGGATCACGGATCGCGAGAAGAAATTTGAGCCGTGGATGTGTGAAAAGCGCGTGTTAGTTCACTAAACGTTTTCAATAAATGGCTTTGGGTCACCGTCCGGCTATGAATCTCGGGTCGCGAGAAGAAATTTGAGCCGTAGATGTTGTGAAAAGCGCGTGTAAAGTCTTGAATACAGTGAAAAGCTGCAGATTCTGGACTAGTCTAGAGCTCAAAGTCTTCGGGGGAACAGAGAATTTGGCTTTTTTGAAAACTCTCTAATTATGCTCTGGAGTGAGTTTTCCACTGTGTGATGGAGTTCCGGAAAAGAAATGGTGGAAAGCAATCGCCGCATTTCGGAGATACTCGATTCTATTGGAGCTTTCAGTATCGATCGTTGAAAATATGATACAATCCGTGGGAAAATTGTTGTAGAACGATTGCTCAATTGTTTGAAAAGCAGTCCATCCAAAATTTGGCGGAAATACGCAGTGATTCGGCCAACTCCCTCAGAAGTATAGCTTACAATGTTCGCTTATATGTGTTGACCGTTGAAGGCTAGTCTATACTGGAATTTGGAGCGCAATGCTGTAAGTAACAGTGAAATCAGCTGTAATTTGGCGGAGAACTCCTCAAAATAGGGGTTTCATTTTGCGAGAATTCCAGCGCATCGATGCTTAATAGTTTGGAGATCTTGAAATTAGAGATATTTCATACAAGGTTGGGCGAAATCTGACTGTGACGCGGCGTAAGACGACTCCTGCACGATTCTGCTCTTTTGAAGTGGCAATTACAGTGAATTTTTGCTATTGTATGCATTAGAAACAGCCGAAATTTACTCTGAAATTGAAAATGGTGTAGCACGAAGGTCGGATATGTCTCGTTTTAAGGGAAATTTAGAAGATTCGCTGAATCGTACTGTAAGCTGGCTGAAATCCGTTGAATAGTACGGTGTAGAACAACTTCTGGAATGCAGTATAGGTTTTAAGTTTGAAACCGGGCATACAAGGTGAACAATCTGCTATTTAATTCCAGGCATCAGTTGTACAGCTGCCGGAAAGGTTAAATATAGCAGTGTCACTGGGTGGAATCCGTAAAATACCAGGCGAAAAAGTTGCTGCCTGCCTGTTTGGTTTCCTCCGTCAGAAAGGGCATCGGACTAGAACTTTTGTTCACAAATACTTGAAAGCATTGAAAATAGTTTTGATAATATTGATGCTGGAAAACAACAATTAAAAGCATTATATATGATAAGCTTTACAAACAATGGTATAGATTGAAAGCTCCGAATCGCATCGGGGGAAGCAGAATTTGGTTGTTTTCCAAACGGAATGGAACTCAGATCGCCGAAGGTAAGTCGGGGAGGAAGAAGAAAACAAGTTGAGGAGGAAGAAGAAAAAGGGAATTGTTTAAAGAAATTTGTCGACTTTATAAGAATCCGCCGCCGTCGTTTGATCTGGTCCTGTGTTTCGACTGTTCGACCGCCTGGTTTTGATCCTTGCTTTCTGCTGGTGGACAACCCCGGGGGTGGAGCTTGACAGCCTTAAAGAAAACAGAATGCGAGCCTAGATACTCTAAGTAGCCGAGTTGCTCCGTTCCTATACCTGAAAGTTAAACTAGCACATTATATCATTTTGGATTTTTCCTTACACTTGTTCCATTGTATAATCTTGATACTGAAAACTACAATCGTTTTGCCCCGTGGTGTGGTGAGGTAGAAGAACACAACTCACTCTAGTGTCAACGCCAGTGGCAAAGATTTTCCTTTGAATCCCCTCTTTCGGAGCTTTCATGCTCCAGTTTTTGAGGTTGTCTATCTACTGAGATTAGTCTCATTGCGATCGGCCTTGTGGTTATTGCTTGCAGTTAATTTTCACTTGTTACAATGGAAATGTTTACTGGCAATTCTTCCCTGCGCAAAAGCCTAGCCGAGCGTGCATTTAACCAGCAAACATTTCCAAGTGGATATTCTGTTCCAACTTCTCTTGCTCATCTTCCTGATTTCCAAACCGGTGCTTTCCCCTTCTCATCCTATGGAAGTCACTTGCAAACAACTGTTTCGTATTTGAACACCAATGGAGTTAGGCATTGTGAGCAGAATCAGCTTGCTCAAAATGGGGGCAGTTCTTTGGTGCTGGATAATGTGAGAGGGGAGCTTGTTAATGCTTCAAAGATGACTTTGAAAGATGTTTTGGAAGCGAAAGCCCTCGCAGCGTCGAAAAACCATAGCGAGGCTGAAAGAAGGCGTCGTCAAAGAATCAATTCTCATCTTGCAACATTGAGGACCCTTCTACCGAGTGGAACCAAGGTAAGGCAGACTTACAATAATTCTCTTTATCAGTTTTCACTTATGGAAACTGGTTTAAAAATACCTTATTTGTTTTTGACCAATTCATTCTTAGTTATCGAAACCCCATTCTGGTCTCATAAATTTCTGCAGGGACTTTTCATTTGTTCTTTATTTCTCTCCTTCTGGTTAAGGAAATATATCCATAGATAAAAGTTTTAGTTTCGTCCCCCTTCGGCTGCCTAGGCTTACTGGATTAAAAATACTAATGATGCGGATAACTTGCTGAAGATCCTGGTCTGGTCTTCTGATTACGGAAACATGTCCTGACATGTTCAAACTTGCATAGTTCAAAACAAACACTAGCTTGCCTAATCCAAGAGGACTGACTACACATTTCCCATGAAGATTGATGAGTTTTGCCCTTGAGATGAGTAATAACCGGCTTTGGAGTCCCCCTATAAAACATTTTCTTGAAACCGGGGTTTAAGGCTTCAAAGATGCCCATTTTAAGGGCTTCCGTTTCTGCTTGGTCATTAGTTCTTTTTCCCAGGTAGACTGCAACGATGTTTCCTTGACAATCCCTGAATAGCCTTCCGGCCCCAGCTAGTTCTGGATTGGCCTTGGAGAATTGTCAAAGTTGAATTTTATCTATCCTTGAGGGAGATGTATCTAAACCTCCTGGCAAGTGATCGTCTTAATTACGTTTTGTCCATCAACAGGCTAGATGATCTGAGGAAGCTTCATTATCCCTTAGAGCTAAGAAGATCAATTTCATCCTGTCATTTATCACCATTAAAGTCTTTCTAATTTACAATTGATTTCTGCTGTTGCTAGATTTGTCCTTTTGATCCTTCCTTGATTGTTCGTTTGACAACTGTTTTTCATCAAATGTACATATGTTCCATGCTTCCTACAGAGAAACCGGAAGACAAAACCAGGTCATAATAGCAAAAATTGTTTTAATCATTCAGATTTTCATGTTGGTTTGGCTCATTTCTTCAGGAGTTAAAACCATAGCATCATACAAAGGAAACTTCCAAATAGAAAAATCCTAGCAAAAGGAGGAAAGGTTGTATAGTGCTGGAATCTCCAAAGAGGAAATGAACACTGTTAAAGATGGCTACATTCCTAGAATTGGAGGGAGAGGACATAAATCTGGAAAAACTTAAAAGGTGTGGCTTCCTACAACATGGGTTACATCAAGTTGAAATCTCAGGGATAGCAGTTAAAGGGAGGATTATTTCTCATATTGCTCTTAGAAAAAGAGAAGTGCCTATCGAACTCATTCCAGAGATCCTAGACTTGTATTCAAAATTCGCATTGGAAAAGAAGATGATTTGCATCCACCTCTTCATGAAGACAGCCACTGCATCTTGATGGACCAACTAATTCACTTTTTATGAGAGCAACCTGAGATAAAATCCCCCTTTAACTGCTAGCCATGAGATTGAATGTAACCCATGTTGTCACAAGATTGGATACAATGTAACCCATGTTGTCAGAAGCTACACCTTTAAGTTTTTCCAGATTTGAGATTTTTGTATGTCTTCTCGTGGTCTTCTATCACCAGTTCATAGGGTGTAGCCATCCTTAACGGTGCTCATTTTCTTTTTGGAATTCCAGCACGGTACATCCTTTGATACAATGGTATGATTGAGAGAATTGATTGGATAAGAGTAACTCTGCTAGCTATGGATTAAATGAAATCTGTTCGTCCAGTTGCTAAACTTGCTTCTGAGTTGACCAGTGATTGATGCCCAATTCATTACTTTCTGTATAAATGCATGAAGAGGAAATCCTACATACCTAGTGGGAATTTCCAGGATTTGTAATCCTAGGACCTCTCCAATTCTTTAGAGTTTTGAATTCACATTTATGAGAAATCCTTGGATTTTTCTTTGCTGATCTCCTGGCCTGATGCCTTTTAAAAATTTGGAGAATCTTCAACAAATTTCTACCGTTTCTAATGTTGGCCTCTCCTGGTAATAGCAAATCATCCACAAACTGGACATCAGTAATGGGAATGGAATTAGATGACACCTTAAGGCCTTTGATGCAACCTACATTTCTTGACCTGGTAATAGCTCTGCTCATGGCCTCGACTATAATAAATATGAAGAGAAAAGGAAAGAAGTGGCACCTTTGTTGAAGTCCTCATGAGAATTTAAAAAGTTTGATGGACCCTCGTTGATGAGAACAGAGAAGGATGCAGTGGAAAAACATTCATGAGTCCAACTTATTCATGATTGGTCAAACCTGAATTTTGGTAAACTTAAAAAGAATCCCATTAGGCTTTGGCATAAGGTTTAGCCAAATCAAGTTTAAGAAAAATGCCCTTATCCCTCCTGAACTTGATCAACAATTTCAAAAGGGATAACGGTATGTTTCTAAAAATGGTTTTGGCTATAATCTTGTATTGAAGTATTATGGAAGGAGATTGGTTTAAAGTGGTCCAGTTTAAAGCTATCTTATTATTTGCGATAGGCATTGAGGAAGGTAAAATTGAAGCTTTTAGTATTCTGCCAGAGTTCATAGACTCTTCTATTGCTCCAAGAAGATTTACTTCTATTAAAAGCTACATATTGTGTGGAAAAATTGAACAGGAAACCCATTTGGTCCTGAGATGTTTATTCTTTTCTAGGGGGGAACAACATCCTGTAATTCTTCTTCGGTAACAGGGGCCATCAATTTTGGTTTCATTTCTTCATTTATGATCTTTGGAATATTCTCCAAAAGAGCTGCTTGGCAGGCCAGATATCTGGTGCCTAGATCAATTGGTAGAGATTTGAAGCAGACTTCAGCTTCCTTGTAGATTTGAGTATGTCCTACTACTGTGTTGTCTCATGTCTGTTCTTATATCATAAAAATTATATTATAAACCCTTTAAAGTTTAAACCCTTCTGTTCTGAGCGGCTTTATGGAAAAAGGCACCATTTCTGTCACCTTCTTTAAGTCATTGAATTCTTGACTTCTTTCTCCAGAATAACCCTTCTTCTTTTTGAATCAGACTTCTGCTTCCCTGTAGATTTGAGTATGTCCTACTACTGTGTTGTATGTTCTTCTCTCATAGAAATTATATTATAAACCCTATAAACCCTTCTATTCTGAGTGGTTTTATGGAAAAAAGCACCGTTTATGTCACCTTCTTTAAGCCGTTGAATTCTTTACATCTGTCTCCAGAATACCTCTTCTTCTTTTTCTCATTTTTTTGAATCCTATCAAACTTGATGAAGCTATCATCCAGGGCTTTATGCCTTCCAATACTTGAACTTGGGTTATTAATGTGGCAATGCCCTGTCTCAACCACTAGACCACAGCCTGGCATATTTCCGCTTATCTTTTATATACTTTCATCCAAAATCTTTTTCCTTAATTTATTTTGAAGACTATCAATGAGAGGTGAGCCACGTTGGTCAAAATGGGGCGCTGCTACAATTCCCACCAAGGTTCACTTTTCTTACATCATGTGGTGGTTTGCCCAGAAGTCGGGCTGGATGACCACATGCCTAGATAGACTCTAGAGTCTATGGAAGTGCTTTCCTTTTGAAAGGTTGTTACTATTTAGTGATTGGCACTTTTGTATGGGTTTGGGTGAAACACACAAACTCAAAAATAATTTTCTCATCACTTCATTAGAGACTAAATTTATCATACTACAACCACCGACATCTAGGGTACATTATTTACCTCTTATCTTGCATTTTGTCCTCGAGAGTCAAAAGACTTCTCTATTTTAGTTCTCTGGCACTCTCTTTTTCAGTTTGCAACAGTATGTCTTGTCATCAAATTCTCCCCATGATTGGCTTCAATTCAACACATTCATCTGCTGCCACTACTGATTCAGCTTCATCAATATGAGTTTGTCTTTCCACAGAGAGGAGCTTCTTCAAATTTGAATGGTACATTTTGAGCTTCCTTCTTTTGAGAGGTCCAAACTTTAGATAGATAGGTCAGTGATCTGACAGAGCTCCTTTGAAAATAAAAGATTCAAAGTCTTAGCAACTAAATCCTTACTTAATACTATAATAGAAAGTTAGAAACTTGTCTAATTGCTTCATCACAAGAGCCTTCACTTTCCTTCTATCGTACCATGTTAAATTTCCAATCTTTAGTTTCACTTCAATCAGGGAATTTGCGTTTATAAACTCTGCCAAAATTAGAGTTTGGTTTTCCAGTAATCTCCAAATTCTTCTCATGGGCTCCCAAGATGTGATTCAGGTCTCCTCATAAAATCTAAGGAACATAATGGTAGATATTTCTTTCAGTCCATAGCAGATCCCAACATATAGGCTTGAGGACAGCCAAATTGGGCTCATGAATGTTGGTGACGTTGAAGGGAAAGTTCCAAAGTTCTAGAGAAATATTCAATCCTGATCCAGTTTTGCCTTGAATGGCCTGTCTGATCTTAATTAAATTGTTTGGGATAATCCTTATCAAAATGCCTCCTTCTTTCTCCACAGTTTTGACACCTTCTACCTGCTGCAGATCTGTGATTTCACTTTGTCCATATACTCTACAGATAATTTAGTTTCTTGAATGAATACCATATCAGTTTTTTCCATTTCTATTTTCCACTTTTTTTTCTATGGAATACACATCATGGGAAATTCTCTGAGCACTTCCCCTCATTTTGAGGATGATACATGTTAAACCGTTTGGTTGCAGTTTTGGAAACCTAACCTGGCGGGACATCGAGTGAGGCCCTCAACATTCACATAGATAGCCAGCCCGGGGACTTGACCCTGTGACCTCCTACTTGCAGCTCACAGCACTCAACAATTCTAGCCCACCGGGCTAGTTTCTATTTTCCACTTGAGGCTTCTTATTTCAGATTCAGGGCCTACCTTGAGTTTTCTAAGATGAGATATTCATGAAGCTTTTCGAGGTTTCTTGAGGCCTGGCCTCCAAGAAACCCCAAACATATATGATATAATCAAGGTTTAGTTGGAAGGGGGTGTTCTCTGACCTCTAGTAGTCCTTGAGTAGTTCTTAAGATTCATTGGCTATCTTAGTTTGAATTTCTTCTTGTAACTTCTTTGGATTAGGTTTTCTACTATTGAACTTAGGGTTGTCCATTGTCAAGTTTGTAAAAATGATAAGGCTGGGCAGCTCAACATGTTTGGATTTCTTAGGAGGGGCTTTGGAAAATGGGTGGGTTCCTTAGGATATTGACCTTGAGTGTCAGGAGCACTGGGAGTAAGAGAAATCTGAGGACAAACTGGTCACTTGGTCATGTCCTATGTCCAAGGGAGGAGGCTCCGAAGGCAGAATTACATACGTGAAACCTGAAGGAAGAGGGATATCCTCAACAGAAACAACCAAGTCGGAAGGAATATGGGCACCTGGAACCACAGAGCCCTTCATATTGAGGGCCAATTTCTTTTTCTGGAGTTGAATTTGTTCCTGGTAGGTCTTCCAGACTTTTTTGCTAACCTTGGGTGCAGCTCCTTTGAGTGGACCTTTTGAGTTCTCAAAATTTTGTTTCTTCCTCACAATGGATGGTTTCCTTCGGAATGGTTGTATTCATGGCATGCTCTACATTTGAAAGGGATATTCTTATAATCCAAATCATGGCAATGAACCCTAGCTCGAGTTTGATAGTAATTTTCTCCATAATGGATCTGCTGAGATCTAGGGTAAGATGTTCTGGCATAAGATATCATTTTCATTTCAGAAGTCAACTGGAATGGTTGGATGAAAGAGCCCAGGCCATCACTGAACTGCTTCAAACTGTAATATTTCCAAAACTTGAAGGGAAGGAATGGCAACCAAACCCAAACCAGTATGTCATTTAAAAACCAGCCAGCTTAAGAAAACTCAAACCTCTTTGAAAATTCCTTTCCTGATCAGTATGCGAGGAGAAGATTACCAGGAAGTACCCTCCACTAATCAAGCCCTGGAATTTAGGTTTGACAAGCTCTTCCACAATTCCCACAGGATATCTGAATCACAGGATCAGTTTCACTACTATCAAGAGTCGAGACATCCTCACTTGGTTTGGTAATGAACAACCTCCTGCATGTCTTTCTCCTGCAAAAAGGCCATTTTGTCTTCCTCGGAGCATCTTTGAAAGCATAAATTTTCTGTGTATTTGCAGGCATAGCAGCCCCTTGCTCTTCACTTTTTTCTGCCATAGAATATGTATTATTGATAACAGTTTTTGCTGGTAATAATTTAGGTTAAATATATGTGAAATATTAATCAGTTTGGTACCCCATTGTATAATGTTGAAAATGCATACTAGCTCATTTTATATTGTATGAACATGGATTTCTCTCTGATTATTTGTAATTGTTATTGTATCTTTAAAGTTTACAGTCAACCTGTCTGGTTGTTTTTTATCCCTTACACTTGCCAAAACATTTGCCAGGGTATTCTTTGTTTTATTTATTCAATCTCTTATCTCACATACTATGATTGTTCTGATTGGTTCACTAACATTCACCGAGGGTGGACTTCCTGGCATTAGTTGGGGTGTTAACCTTTTTGAACCCTGTAGGTCAGAAATAGCGTTATTGGCTGTCTCTAAAGATTTCCTACTATTACATGTCAAGTTCCACTGTGAATGGATTCCATAGTAAAGTTAAATTCTTTTGGAATACATTGTATATTTTGGACACTTTTGGGGATGAGTTTTGCAAACCACCCTCCCTAAGGCTGCAAGGATTTCTAATAAAAAATTACATATACTACTGCTTTGTGTGATTTTTTATATGACATGGCAAAAGCACAATGTCTATAGTCCTTTATTTCATGGGATAATAAAAAATGGATATTTTCTTGTAAGATGTAATATAATCTTTTGACCTTCTATTCCATGTTATTTTTGTTTTGAATTGATAGGCAAACTAGATATTTCTTTTCCAGTGATTTAATCAATGCTCTATGTGAGATAATGTAGACAGATAAGGCTTCTCTACTCGCAGAAGTGATTGATCATGTGAAGGACTTGAAGCGTCGGGCTTCTGAAATAGCTCAAGTAAGTCCTGTACCAACAGATGTAGATGAGCTGAAAGTGGAAGAAGATGGAGCTATTGAAGAGGGAAAGATATTTATAAAGGCTTCTCTTTGTTGCGATGATCGGCCTGATCTCATGTCTGATTTAATCCAAACTTTCCAGACGCTTGGGTTGAGAACTGTCAAAGCTGAGATTTCCACTTTGGCTGGCAGGGTTAAAAATGTATTTATTGTAACTGACGGTGAAAAAGACTTTGAAGAAAGCGAGAAAAGGCTACCAATTAACTCTATACAGGAAGCTTTGAGGGCAGTAATGGAGAGGGCTGCTGCAACTGGTGAACTATCTGCAGGAAGTTCAATCTCAAACAAAAGGCAAAGGATTCTGCCATTTGATGCTTGAAGTGCTTTACACTGTTTGCCAATTAGTTGCATAATGTTTATTGCAGTTATGTTTCACATTAGCATGATGTTGGATGGTGTTCTTTGTGAGAAGCTATGGCTACTTATCTGTGGTTTTCAGTACTTCTGCAGGCTTCTGGTTGAAATTTGAATATTGCTCCGTCAAACACATATTCTAGTGTGTTCCGTGGTATAACTTGGTAAATATCATCTGGTTGGATGAGATCATTCTTGTTCTCTTTTCTACTTTGGGTGTATATTAAGTGGTAATTGTGCGTAAAGAATAGTCTATTCTTGGCTGAGGAAAATGTGGTTCATGTTTCTTTGGATTGCATCTAGGATAGGGGAACATGCTTCCAAGTTTTCTCCAACTGATCATCAGAATTTGCATGGTTCGGATAAGAAGATTATTGCTTGAAGATTGGAAATATGGTGTTGTATCCAATCAAGTATCAATTAAATTTATGTGAATTGTTTTGTCTGTTCCTTTTGATGCTTTAATGTTATCAAAGAATTTTGAAGTGTCAATGGGGAATATGGAGCCAGAATGTTTTTCTCAACTAGCATAGTTAAGAAAACAGCTGTAAACCTTTGGCTGCATAAAGGTTGAGGTGAAGATGAATCCGTGCTATTGTTTTCTTGTTATCATGGTTAAAATTAACAAATGGCCTGCTTTTTATTTTTTATATTTTACATTAGAGATGGGTCCTCAAATTATTATTTATAGCATCACCGAGCATCATTTATGGCACACATCAATCCCACAGGGCTTTAGAGTGCACCTTGCTTCTCATGGTCCAAATATATTTTGCCTAATTAAATGAAGAAACAACAAAATATTAATCTTTTGTGAGTGTAGTGAACAGCAAATCACGTTTTATTAAATTGAAATTCTTTATCAAGAGAGAGTAATGGAATTGTAATGTATCAGAATCTTAATTTTGTAAGTTAGATGAGGATCAATTTTCACAAGGATGCAAATGCCTGCGGAAGGTACATGATTGAGGTTTCAACCTTAAGTTGTGCATTGGAGAAAAGTGCCACACAAGGTACAAGCTTTAGAATGTTTGCAATGTTTTTGTTTTGGACCCACGAGAACCCTACCACAAGAAGCTATCCCTTTCCATATAGGGTTGTGGAAGAGCAAATGCCATGGAATATTAGGTTGAGAATATAGGAAAAGCCTTGCAGAACATGGTTGCGTAGGAGCGAGGTTGCAAAAGGCTTGTAAGACAAGGTTGCAGAAGATCAAGATCGCTGGAGCCTCACATGACATGGTCATAGAAGAATAAGGTTGTGGATGCTCCCCAAAATATGGTTGCAGAAGATCTATGTTCTAGAAGCTGCTAAAGACATGGTTGTGAAGGAGCAAGGTTATGGAAGAGAAGATAATAGACAAACATAAGCTTGCAAGGAAGACTTGTGAACCAGTAAAGTTATGAATCCACGGGGACTAGGTTGCAAAAGCCCCACAAGTGCAAATCAAATTCGTGGAAGAGCAAGTTTGCAGACCTTACAGCAACCAGCTAGATTTTAGAGCTGCATAAGAGTGAAGTTGTGGATCATGCTAGGAGCTAGGTTGCAAAATCTCAGCAAGTGCAAGATAGATTGGAGAAGGGAAACATTGTGGATCTTAAAAGAGTTAGGTTGCAGATGCCCTGCTAGTGTACAACAAAGTTGCAAAAGGAAGAGTTACATATGGTGCATAGACAACGTGTAGTGTAGCTTAGTAACCTAAAATTTTAGAGTAATAGAGAGTTGAAACCTAGTGTTATTTAAACACAGAGATTGCAAATCCATTAGAATCAAGAGGAATAGTGGTATTAGGAATTGAACAATTTTCCTATTAAGAAGAGGATGCCAACTAGGGGTCATAGTTGGCTTTCCAACCTCTGCCTCCTTATATTGAAAGGGGTTTTGAATGATGTTGTGCTTTCGTTATGTGCACAATATCATTATGTTATTTTTTGTGTTTTATTTTAATTTAGTTCATTAGGATATCAAACACAACATAGTTCATAGAGGTTCATTTTATTTGCTATACCCACTTAAACCATTATTTAATGCTACAAATTTTGCCACCACGAACACGATTACAATCATGTATTAATTTTCACAATTTCCATGTAGCAAAGAATCACAATTTCCATGTAGCAAAGAATCACAATTAAATGCAGCATGACAATGTTAAGCTTGAAAGTTGTAGGAAATAAGACCAATACACATTATGAAAAGTGTGATACTTAGATGTGGACTTGAGAGGTATTTAAATGGACATACATTATCATAATGTATTTGGTGTCTAGAAATGTGAGATGTGTTGAATTTTCTTAATTTGCTTAGAAGATATCTTAAAACAAATAGTCACTAGCAGATCATTGAAAGAACAACAAGCACAGAAACACAAGAGCATAAGAACACAAAGATTTTCCTTGGGGAAACCACAAGGGAGAAAACACTGCAAAACTTCCTTAGCATAGAACTTAACCAGAGTAGTGTAAAGCCCAGACAATTGCTTCTCTCTTCTTTCTGGCGCACTAATCTTTCTCTCTTTTGCAAAACAACTCGAGTGAGTGAGTACAAATGAAGGGGAGCGCCTCCCTATTTATATTTTTCAGTTGACTTGACCTCTGACCTAACATGGCCGACTTCTCTAACTGACTGGGCCCACTTGTCCAACTGGACACCACAAATAACATTTATTATATTGACACTTGGGTACTATTGACCTGTCTTACATCCAGAGGTTTACATTGATTCTTTCAATGATACTAACAAGATCAAACTCATCTCTCGAAGGAGAAATACAACCAATACATCTCGAATATCTTCTGAAGTTACAATACTTTAACAATACTTTAACTCCCTCTTAACTAGGAAGGTATTCAACCACGACAACAACTACTACTACAACTGTACAACTGTTCGGCGAGTCTCTATATGTCATAAGAAGTTTTGGAACATCATCTTTCATCTTCATCATTGATCTCTGTTGGATCATCTTCTGTAATCTTCATCTTTTGTATGTACTCAGGCATCTTCTATCATCTTTTGATTTATCTTTTATAGCATCAGTATGTGAATACTGAATCATCTTCTGGGTCTTCTTCTTAAAGCATGAGTATGTGAATACTGAGTCATCGTCTATCTCGTCAGTATATAGATGTTGAATCATCTTCTTATAATATCGGTATGTGGATACCGAGACATCATTTGTAACTTCATTATCTGCAACATCTGTACATGGATACTAACAACATCAACAACAATCTCATTAGCATGTTAGTGCCAAAATCAAACAACATCTAATGCTAGATCATCATCTGCATTACCGGCGTAGAGATGATGTAACATCGATACCATCATCAGTATAGGAATATTGAAGCAACATTCATAAACAATTATCAGTGTAACACCACTGGTACTAACTCAATCAATCAACCTAACAATCATCAATACTGAAGCAAACAAACATCACAACAACACTGAAACAAAACATCTCATCAAACATCTCAGCAATCATTGCAACAATCATGTCAACAAACATCTTAGCAATCATTAGTATAACAATACTTCAACAATCGTCTCAACAAACATCTCAGCAATCATCAGTATAACAATACTGCAACAATCGTCTCAACAATCATCGAAACATCTCAACAACCATCATCAACAATCAACAGTATAACAATACTGATGATACATCTTGCCCTTCAACGTCTTGGAGCAACATCACGGTGAGTTCTCTGGTAGATCCATCCGAGCATTTTGTTTAACTTACTAACTTTTTTGAGCCAAACAAGCCTAGTTTGATAGATGGATCTCCCTGGGGACCAAACAAGCCTTGTATGGCTTACTAACCCTTTCGGGCCAAACAATCCTAGCTAGACATACTAATCCCCCTAGGATCAACAGGCCTCATCTGGCTTACTAACCCTTTCGAGCCAAACAAGCCTAGCCAAACTTACCCTCCTCTAGATTGAGCTACTTACCACTGCATCCATCATCCATCTATTGTCACTCCCTCTTTCGAGAGAGGTCCTTTTGGACTACACCAAGTTTTGTCACGAAATTATTCAAACTTTACACAAGCCAGAGGCTTAGTCAATACATTTGCTACTTGTTCCTTTGTAGGAACATACTTGAGCTTCACAACTCCCTTTTGAACCATATCCCAGATGAAATGATATATGATTTCAATGTGCTTTGTCTTATCATGAAACACAAGATTTTCCGTCATCTTAATACAACTCTGATTATCACACAAAGGATATCAGTAGCATCTATCTCTGCATCGAATAGTTCTGCTAACATCTTTCGAATCCATACTGCATCGCTACATGTTGAACATGCTGCAATGTATCCAGCCTCTGCCATACTAAGTGCAATATTGGTCTGCTTTCTACTGAACTAAGAGATCATTCTTGATCTCAGACTAAAACAACACCTTGATGTGCTTTTTCTATCTTTGGCACTTCCCCTCCCCAATCTGAATCTACATAACCATGTGTTGAGGCCTGGAAATTCGCAGGCAACAAAAGCAAGGGATTCTCCTCAGTCAACGTTCCCAACTAGCCCGTGACTGTTTGGTATAGGGAATCCGTCCGGTTTGCGGTCCGGCTATCGTAGGTCAAGTAACAAAAATAAAAGGTTTACCGGTTGCGGCTCGGTCCACGGTGTATATTTTTGTATTTTAGTTTTAAGTATGATATGCAAGTGCCTATCTAAAATGCAGATTGATTCAGAATGCGAGGAGTGGTGACAATGTGATGCGCAGGTTCTTACCTCTCGTCTTAGACTCTCTTGCATCTAAATCACACATAGCAAAGAATTAAAACTAACTACCTAACCTATCCCTAGGGAGCAATATTATCCTTTATTAATGAGTAATGTATTTTGTACATGCATTATGAAAAATCACAGATAGTTGATACTTCTTCAAACACATGAATAATCAAAGATATTTGAACAACCAGATAGCCAATTGTCTATGAACAACATTCATTACTCGTAGTGGAAATTTTCATGAAATAAACCAGAGATCACTCATACAAGAACATAGGTTTGAAGAGTTAGAACAATCTCACAGTTAATGGACACAATGCTGAAAACGAAATAGTTGCTCTTCAACAAATCCATATCACAACATTTGAACATTCCACCAAGCTTTCTCCAACAGGCAAACTGTAATTATCTATTGCAAAAGGAAATAGTTCTTCTTACAATATGTCTTCACAAATCTCATTGGGAAAAAGTCCCTTTCTCATCTAAATCTTCTATATTTATACAAAAAGAACAAAATTGTTGGGCTGCCCATGAATGACTCTTGGGCTTCCCCAACGCTTCACCTCCCACGCTTTGTTTCAATAAATGCTTATAAAATTTACAATATATTACAATAACAAATAAAGTGCTCATGATGAGGGTCCTGCTTGACTATTCAAAAACTTCTTCCACGCTGAAGCCTCTGAGGCAATGCTTTCGAATTCAGAAGATTCTAAGAAACAAATATTTATTTCGAATTTAGCAGCCTGCTTTTTTATTGCTTCTATTCTGGTCGCGCTCAGGTGAAATTGGTCCTCTAGCAACTCCACACTAATCGTGAAATGCGCTACTTCATTCCTCAGGGTCTGCTCGTCCAAGGCTTTGATGTGCTGGATCCTTTGTTCCTCCTCCTGATATCTTCTTTGCAACAACTCCATAAACAGGCTGTGTTCTGGAAAGGTATCCATTCTCTGTTAATCTTCAACCTGGCAACAATTATACGTAATCAAAAGTCTCCTGAAGAACTCTGCACAAGCCCCCTTTGTCTTCTTGACAGCCTTCTTGAATTCTTCGGCTGTGTTTATGGCAAACTCTAGTAAATCATAGTCTTGTCTTAGGGCTTGTTGATCTTTTGATGGTAGATCTGCAGGGGTTTCTTCATTCACTTCCAATCTCGCCATCCTTCCTGTCAGGACTTTTAAAATGTCCTGCGATCTGTCTACAAAATATGAAGAGGTTTCCAAATCTCTTCTAGCCGATTGTCTATCTACAAGACCTTGCACCTTTCTTCTTCTATAGCTTTCTGCAGCTGGTGCATCTTGCTCCTCTGTGCCAGAACATGTTCCTTGAAAGGCTGAAGATTGGCTTGCTGTTCCCTGGCCTCTTCTAGAGCTGTTGTTAATGAGGCAACCTATTCTCTCAGCTCCGTAGTCTTCCCCTGAGATTGCCTGCCAGATTCCTCCAACGTAGCCTTCTGTAGCTCCAATTCCCCTATCTTTTCTAGCAGCTGTTCCCTTTCTGTCTTCAACTCTTGACATTCCTGCTGCACTTTCTCTAGACTTCCTTAGGTGGCCTTCATAGATCTCTTCTCTACTTGGAGGGACTGGAGCTCAGCTTTCGAAGACTTTATTTCCTGTTGTACATCCTCAAACTTTCTTTTTAATCTATTATTTTCTTCTCTTTCCCTTCTCAGGGTATCTTTTAGCTAGGCAGTAGACTTCTTTGACTGCTCAAGATCAGTCATCATTCTATCTACATTGTCCTCAGAAGCATGGATCAATGTAGCCCTAGCTCTGATAGTGAATCTGGGGTCCCTGTCTGTCCCATATACTACAGTTGTATCATTTATTATTTTACCTGACTGCCCCCCGGTCTCAACCTTTCTCTCGGTCCTCTTCACTATTCTTTTCCTTTCCCTATCATAAAAGATAGTGTTGAAATCCAGTACCTCCTCTCCTTTCTTCTGCTCAAAAGGGATTAGCCTAAGGGTGGGGACCATAGCCTGTCCTGTTGTGCTACCATCAGCTGCCTCAGGATTTTGAATATCAAGGTTCCCCAAGTCCTGAGCCTGACTGTCTACAGGATCTGAAGCTGATTGTTTTGTCACTGTCCATGTCAGCTTTAGCCTTTCTGCTTCCTGCTTTTTTAGCTCCTCATCCATCTATATTTTCTTTTCCTCCTCTTCACTCCGGGCAGCTTCTTCTGTCTTTTTGGTTGCTTCTTGTTCAACTCTTCTTTTTTCTTCCTCCTCACATTTGAGCCAGCTTTTGGCTTCCTGTGCTAGTCTCCTAGCATCTTCATCTCTTTTTCTTTTTTCTTCCTCTTCTGCCTTTCCTTGCTCATCCCGTCCTTTCCCGCCTTTGGTGGTGATTTTCTTTTTAAACCTTCTTCTCAAGGCCGTTATATTTTGTGCACTGTGAAAAATGGACTCCTCTTGATCCTAGTGGCTTGTGTATTCAAAATGCACATTTGCTTCCCTGCAGTGCTTTGCCACTTTGTTCCGGGAATCATTAATGTGGAAATTCATCTTCCCAAAATGGAATTTCGCTAATTCCTCCACAAATTCCTCAGCCTTCTTCACCCTCGTGAATTTATAGCTTCCCAACCTGAATGGTAAAGGAGGGTAAGCCGCTTTCTTATGTTCAAACAGAAAAATCCCTATGCCATCTAGAAAGACTTGTCTAACTGCCTCTTTGTGGACTATATAGTCAGTGGCATATTTTGGCAGCAGTGTGGGTGCTTTAGAGCATCCATACATTCTAAAATACAATCCATCCTCTGTTAGATAGTAGTCTGCATATTCCTCAATCACCTTCAATGCTTTCTCTGACATACATTTGCACTCCTTTAAGAAGATCAATGTATATAGTGGCATGATGAAGTGCTCACACACTTCCCTATAGTGACTGTGGTATTTGTGTGCCCACAGTGGCTTGTACGCTGAGTAGACTGGTGTTCTCTCCTAGTCACAGATACACTTCAGATTGGGGAAGGGTTGGTTGCATAGTATGCAATCAATCAATATAGAGCTCATATAGAACTCTGATCTCTTCTGGTACACCCCTCCTAATGCTGATGCGATGCAAGCTGAGAGGCTGTTGGACACAATGTTTGCCTAGTTGAACACTGTCCCCTGTGTTGCAACATAGAAAATGATAGGCACCCACTCTAATTTGAAGCTTTTACCGTGGGCCCTTCCGAAAATCATGTTCAGCATCAGGGCAATGAACTTGTACGGGGTTCTTAGAGTGGCAGTATCATATTTCCCAGTCGGCCTAGTTCTAAAGTTCTTGCCAGGCACTAGCATTCTCTTCAGTGTCTCGACTAGGTCCATCTTAATTGCCTTCAAACAGTCCTCAGTCAAGTACACTTGTGCTTCTGGTAAGTGGTAGGCTAGTGACACATACCCAGGACTATAAGCAGCATAACCCTGTTTATCAACATTTGCCAAAATCATGGTGGTTACATCTGCCCTGGGCAGAATCCACCCAATCACCTCTGAGCAGGGAAAAAGCTCAGGTCTGGTAGCAATTTTCATCAATGCAGATCTCTCTATATTGGCATAGATGGGTTCTTCTTCAAAACCTATGTCAGGTACTTCTCGGCGTGTTATTAGTCTGTAAACTTCCCCCGACTTATATCCGGGTTCTATACCAACTATGCATTTGGTGTCCTCGTAGGTGTATTCAACTCTAATAACAATTTCGACCTCGGGTTCCTCTTCTACTACGGGAGCCTTCTTCTTCTGACGTTTAGACATCTTGGATATTGAAGGATTTCCTTGTCATACACAGAAATTTCTTTTAGGTTCTTTTGGGTCATTTCCAGATAACATTCAAAATGGAGACAAATTGTATAATCATTTTACCTCGTCTATGATAAACATGAGTGCAGTCATGAAAAATAAACAAACAATGCTCATAAACCAAATGTTCCTGTGTAAGATTAATCTGCCCAAAAGGCTAGAACCAGCTCACGACCAACATTTGCAGAATTAACCTAGAAAATCATGGCCTTTCTAGGACGACGTATATCCCCCTCCTCTCGTTAAGGAGAAAACAGTCTCGACATCCCCTCTCGGTGCTACGACCTAAAGGTTACGCAGAAACTATGGTGCCTAACTCCGAGTGAAGGACACTGCAAGTGATAAGATGAAGCTACTTGCTGCAGAAATACTCGCATCACGGTCCGCACAGGTAATGCATTGTGAACCTAAAATTGGTCCGAGGTTCGAATTTTAACAATCTCAACCTAAGGGGTGTAACTTCCACATCGTGACCCTGGTTCGCGAAGACGAGGGCGACCGAACTGTGGAACCAAACTCACAGCATCTCAGAAGAAAACATGAAACGCTACCCCCGGACAGCCACACGCAGACTGGGGAAACTGATGCGGACAGCGTAATAGCCGTCTGCACCGGTTTCCCAAGCAATCGAGTGCGGTCTGCAAATCCCCAACGACCGCGAAAATCATCATTGCACAACTACAAAACCCCCCACTGGGCAGCCACACCATTTACCTCGAATAGATATACATGCTGAGATGGAAAAAAAACTTTGTAACCACTAACTGCAGAAGCGACGGACTGACCAAGGACAACAAAAAAATTTTGACCAATCGAATGGAACGGTAGAACGGGCGTAAGGGCCTACCTGTCACTGTGCTGCGCGACTGGTGGAGAAAAACCCGGAAACCTCCACGACGGAGCCACCTAGGAGCGAGGTACCGACAGTAAATGCGTTGGTCTGCTCGAGCGAAAACGACAGCCCAGGCAAATAACAATAAAATAATAGAAACACCCCGGCCCCAATATATACGCCTCGGTCAACTATAATCGGCAGGAAAATAAAACCATCGGGAGGTGGAACGACTATGGGATCAGCGATCCTGTCGGTATCGCCTCCGCAACGGCGGATGATGAAGCAGTGAGGACACCCGCAATGGCGTTGGCGGGAGAAACACATAAACTTTACATCGGATCTTGCTATGGTAAAGCCTCAGACCAATAGTTGGTTGAAGAGCCGCAACGGTGGAAAATATAAAGGAAACGAGTTTCGCAGACCAGCAAAAACCGAGTAAACATAAACATGACTCAAGCGAAAAACATCGACCAAGCGGACAAGACAAATCAAATTATTGGAAGCATAGTTCTCTATAGATCCGCAATGACGAAAGTTGAAAAAACCAAGGACCTGCGAATAAAAAACGGCGGGGCTCGGAAAAGGATAAAACAACACTCGGACAACTTCGCAGAACCTTCTCCGCAACGGCGGAAAACACAAAGACAAAGGTTCCGCCCGGATCTTAAAACAACTGCCGACAAAGAAATTGCATCGGAAAACAATAACATTTTGGATCGGACCCGACTTCTTGTTACTCTTCTGCAACAGTGGGCACGCAGATGACTAGACTCCCGACTTAAAAGTTCAAAACACTACCAATGACAAGGCAAAATCACTTCAAAAAGTAAAACATCGCTGGTATCAAAGTAATCTCTGCGCAAACATCAAGCAAAACTAAAAGCTGAGCAAAACGAATTTAAAAAGAGTGTCCCAATTTTTTTAAAATTTTGGGAAATTGTTGCAACTGCAACACCATGCAATTTGATCTCGCCACTAAATGCATATCTGAGTCCATAGTCTAAAGTTCTCTTTAGATACCTCATCACATGTTTTGCCCCAATAAGGTGAATGTGTTTAGGATTCACCATATA